>CM047427.1:58943099-59105190 GCA_026168455.1 Theocolax elegans
ATTCTTCAAGATTAATATTTTGTGGAAGTAGTATCCTAACCTCACTTTACCTATCCTTCTCCTTACCTGCAACTAGGTTTGGACAACCTGCTGCTTTCCTCAACTCTAATTTCTGTTCAGTATTATTTACTAATACTTTTGCAGGTACTCGAAGGAGGTTTTACAGCAGCGGAGGACCACCACTTTCTTTAATCAGCCTGGATACGGCTTGATTGATTTCTACGCATCTGTCATATACTGTCTACACTACCTCAACTTCTACCTGATACGATTATTTTCTCCAGGACATAATGTACAGGATTCAACACAGGACCTCAACATACTATACCAGGATTACTCAACACAGGAATGGATATTGTATTATGCGGAACACTAACAGGGACAGTGATTTTGTGCGTGTGCGTATGTGACACTGGAGTTCGTACTCCTTCCTCACGGTCTAGACTAGCTGGATTCCGAGTGAGTTATGATTTAATTCCTATAAGCTATGGGGCTTTGGGATACAAATATAATAGTACGCTAAGTAAGTGACATGCAGTCAGAACTGCCATGTCACAATGCATATTACTCCTATTTATTCACTCTGTTTAATAATCGAGACATGCATTATGAAACACCGGTACAAGTACAAGAGAAGTGATTATTAATAGGGACATATTTAGCAGAAAAGATCAACGTACATGTCTGAACATAATGTAATTTAAAGTTTTTCGTTAAGAGGATGTCGGAGCTATAGTCTCCAATGATAGCCACTCGATTTCAAGGCTCCGAATGGCGCTGTAACCAGGTGTCGATTTCGATGATAAACGTACTTCAAACATAAATTATTATAAATTTTACAGCTACAAAGAGCTGTTGAAAGATACTTTCCCTCTTAGCTATAACTAAAATTAAGATAATTGTAATATTACTCTTGGCAGCAAATGTTTATTTTTTAAAAGAAATGTGTAATACGTCTCGTATTCAGTGAGTGTATATCTGCCATAATGCTACATGCAACGTATTACATATTTCTTTAAAAAAAATGAACATTCGCTGCCAAGAGTAATATTAGAATTACCTTAATTTTAGTTATAGCTAGGGGAGAAAGTATCTTTTGACAACTCTATAGACATATATAACTCTATGTACATGTATGTAGCCGTTAAATTTATAATTTATGTTTGAAGTACGTTTATCGTCGAAATCGACACCTGACTACAGCGCTAATCGGAGCCACGAGGTCAAGCGGCTATCGACGGAGGTTATAGCTCCGACATCCCCTTAATCACATTTTCCAATTACTTTTTAACTCTATGGAAGAGCGTTTAATAATAGAAACATTTATCTTAATCCAAAATTAAATTGCACAGATTGCTTTTCAATCTAAAAACTATTATTAAATTAAAAAATAATTAAAACTTCTACATACATATTTAATAAACTACACTTCTTTTTTAACAATTGTACTACTTGAATATTTTTTACACTTTTTTAAAAAATGTTCCAATTTTCTTATAACCTTTGGTTTATGTTTGAAATTAATTTAAAGGTTATAATAAAATTATAACGAATAATTAAATAATTAACAATAAAAGTATTATTTTATAAATTCTGACAAAATTTTTTGGATTTAATCTTTGAATTTTATTGTAATTTCAATTTAAATTATTCAATTAAAACTTTTTTCAGAAATCTCAAAATTTAATAACATCAATAGAAGAACAATTACCGTCAAAGTAAACAATGGAATGAGTATCAAAATCTTTACTTTCACCTCCAGTACAACTACTATATATACGAAAATGACCACAAATGCCAGAAAAGAATTCGTGGGCTTCAGTGTCTATAATTGTGAGCAGTTTTTTGTTATATAACTTAAACTTCGAAAAACAATTCTATACTTATATTAAATAATTGGGCACTATTTTTATGTTTTCGAATTGTGTATTCACTTGAAATGAATTTATAAAAAAATTTAATAATTTACTTGTTGGATTTTATTATATTTTAATTAAAATTTATACTTAAAACTTTTGTATAATTTTTTTTGTACATTTGTTTCCTATCGTTTTCATTAACATCTGAAATGATTTTTTTGTTTTAGAAATCCGTAAAATTATTATCACCTCCATCCTTCAGATTAAGATTTGTGATGCATCCATCAAATGTAAGTAATTAATTATCGCATGTAATGATGGTATATACTCAATGCAAACTAATAATTTTATTTACAGATTGAAAGACCACCATTAACCATACGAATTCCGCCGACACATACATCGGCAATAATAACAGCTACAAGTATTAATACCAACAACTCAGAACCTGTAAGTATATTTTTATAACTACCCTTGACTTTAAATTTTATATATATTACGTTTTACGTTTGGTGATATTTTTATGTTTAGATCTTTACTAGGGAGCATGCGCTATGGCCTAGAGCACTTCAAATAAGACCGCCACCATTACCATCAATTCGTGAAGTGCTTGGCGATGAATTATTTGATGGTATGCAGCAAAGTACAGTTGATGCATTGATTAATGAATTGCCGAAACCAGAGCCATTAAAATTAACGCCATATGTTAACGAGTACCACGAGCTGCACGCAAACATAGAACCTTGTACATTATCAAGAAAAACATGTAAGGCTTACGTTCGAATGGAATTGTCTTGCGTACCGTGGATCAGAAAACCCACAATACCATTCAAATTTAGCCATAAAAAAATTAATTGTTCTCTGCGTAATTATATTGATTAGTTTTGATTAAAAAAATTAAAATGTGAAAAATTGGAGTTTTTATGTCAAACGCTTTCAGGAACAGAAAACATTTAATCTACTTGAAATTTTGGGAAGTGATAGTTATTTTGGTAATTGCGATCCCTATTATTTTTCAGCTCGAAATATCTATAATTATCTAAGTTAGTAAGCATCATATATTTTTGTACAAAATGCTTATATCTCTGAAAATAATATAGATTTATCTACTATTTGGTCAATTATTGCACATATTTGGCACTAGGTATAGTTTACTTAGTATCTATAATGTGTCGCTCTATAATTAAAAACAAAAGCAATAGAAAAACAAATATTCTCTTATTAAATTTGTACAAAGATATGCTCATAACTATACCTTTTTTCTCTGAATCCTCCATATATAACATCATAATTTTTTGTAATCAATATATAAATAAATAAGTAATGTAATACACTAATTAAGCAAAAAACAGTCATTGATAAAAGATGCTTAATAAAAACAAAATTTGATGATGATCTGAGGTAACCTGAGTCAATAGTAGATAAATTAATAATAATTCATTGTTAATAAGAATAATTAGAATCTATATTTACCTGATCCGGGAGTTGTCTATTGTTGTTTCGGTGGCGGATTGTTGGAGGCGATGAGTCGTTGACTGTTCCTGGTTCCTTTGCTGACCGAAGACGGAGGATCCCTGGGTAGTCAGCTTTTCCAGGACCACTGCATCTGTAAGAGAAAAATAGGATAATAAATAGTATATTAAGGGGATGTCGGATTCAGAAAATGGTAATTTTTTATATTTTTGTACACAAAAGAAAAAATTTTGAAAAAATCCTGAACGTCATGTCCTTAGGCATATTTTATCGATATACTCAAATTTTTCAGATTTCTAGTTCTATAATTTATATCTGATTTTTGCGTTGAAAATTCATGCCTTTTTAGATAAATAATTACTGACCAAAAATTGTTTATTCAATTATTATTAACAAATTTATTTATTCTTAAAAAATCAAAACGTCATGCTCTCGGTTTTATTTTAACCTATCCATATGTTTTTTTTAGATTTTTAATTCAATATGTGCAACATAATTTTTATGTTAAAAGGTGTAGATCTCTGTAACTTGGGTCCGATATCCCGTTAACAAATTAAAATACATGTATTCGTGTACAGTGCGTCCCTCGTGGTAGCGTTAATGGGAGTAGCCGTTGTCAAGTTGGCGCATCTTATACCAGGACGCGTCGCGACGGAGATCAGCCGATATACGGACATACTAGCAACAAAAAAATACCATTAACGCTAACAGCGTTAACAACCGCAAGTAAAAAAATTGCGGGTGCTCTCATTTCTCTGTAAAAAATTAAAAACTTTTGAAGTAGCGAAAATGGTGGAACATACGATTTCAACGTATGGTAATATGCAGCCTACGCTTAGGAAATCAATGCAAATTGTTTACAATTTAATTGCGGCTTACGTTTATAACAGCGTTATTGCGAAATTTTTTATAATTATTCAATAATTAATTAATTTTTATATTACGAAAAAATTCGCCCGTTCCGGATTCCGTGTTCCAACTATCTGGTCGGTTCTGATCTCGCTCTAGAGTTTACGATTTTGTCAGTCGATAATGGCCCAGTCGGTAAACGATAGAGTTAGCAGTTGACTTGTTGTTATAAACAAAGTGTAAACAAAAGTGGTAACTAATTGAAATTTATGTAATTCTATTTAAGAATATTGGTACGTAGTGCGTATATTGCATTATTTTTATCTGTTTTATTAATTATAATGCAGAAATTAATAAGATAAAAATTTATTTATGTATGTTTGCAAAGACTCTTGTAGATGAATTATTTGTTTCTATTTTACAGTACAAAATAAAGACTCAAATAAAGATGCAAAACAAAAGAATTTCACAGGTACAGGATTTGGCCTGGAAACTGATGGTGTATCAATTATAAGCGAAGAGGTGCAGCAAGTGCGAATGACTAATTGCATATAGAACTCCTTCAGTACTTGCTGACCAGGGTGTTTGATGGAGCTAAAAGAGGAGAATGCGTCATTTGCATGATGGAATTGGTGACTTGGTGAAGAAAAGACTTATTTATCTTGCATGCACATGCAGCACTGGTTGCTGAGAACATTAACTAGCTCTATCTGCATGGTATCCATGGACACAGCTGTGATACATTCTTATCTTAACTAGAGCACACACACAAGTAAAAAAACTGCTGCAGTTTTTTTTGTCAAGAGAGGATCTAATACGACTAATTGCATTTGTTTGATTCTTTTAATACTGCAAATTTTCAATGTGAAGGGATTGACAGCAATTTTCAAAGGAGTAATCTATTTTCATTATTCCCTGCTTTGGTACACTATATCTTTGCTTGTACGAAGAATGATTGATTAAAAAGACTTGATTTAATTTCATACTGTACCAAACAATAATGTATTTCACCAGCAAGCGAAGGATCCTACTATGAATTTGAAGGTATAATTGCAGGTATAATACCCCTTAATTTTGTTAATAATCATTTAAATAAATTTTGAACTAAAATTTTAATTACTTACTGATATGACTGTTCGCCTTACAGATTATGCACTCAAGCAATGAACAAGATTCAATCGATGACTGATCGCAAAGCACCTGTGAGATTTATCTTGAGTTGCAACATTCCTAAATGACATTTTACTGGAAATGTGCATCATCTTGTCTCTGGTACATTATACTTTTGAATTTACGTTGTAGCAAAAAATGAGTGTTTTTAATTTATTTTATAAAATGTCTACCTTTTGTTTCAGGTTATTCAGATCTTAATATCATATTGTAAGAATTTACAATGTTAGTAAAAGATGTGGGCGTAGAAGATGTAAATGTTGTACATATTGTCAAAGTTAAAACTATAGTATACACGTACATGTATTTATCGACACACCAAATTCACCAAATCTTTCATTACACTTTACAATAAGAAATTTATTACTTCATATTTCTAGATTCTATGTAAATTAAAATTGCTAAATTTTGCATACATTTTTGACATTTATGAAATAAATATTTGTGTGCATTAAATAGAGTTACATAAATAGCCTTAATATACTAGAAATTAAAAATTAGATAATCAGAGACTAATATTATCTAATAATGCAATCAGAAATTGTTGAACCGAACAGGTTGTCTATGAATGATATTAGCCTGGAACTTGATTCTTCTTCGCTGCTTGTGCTTATTAGTTCGTTGAATGTTCTTATACTAGCAATTGATAATTCATTTGTCTGATTCTCATACGTCTTCAATAAGTGCAGTAGTTTTTAAAGGCTCGAATGACAGTCTGTACCTTCTTTGGCTATGGTACTTTGACTTAAAATAATAATAAACTGCACAACACCTACAAAAGTCTCTACATTATCTACTTGAGTTAGATATCCGACAGTTCTTAAATAAAATGTTTGAAAAATTTCGTTCGTTTTCTTAACGCATTTCCAATCTGATGTAGCTTTCAACAAATGTGCTACGTTATGCCTGTAAAAGCAGACAGGAAGATCAGAATTGTTTTTATTAAAAATATAATTTTTCTCGCCCAGGCAAAAGTTTTTAAATTAATATTGAATTTTGTCGGTCTTGCTGAGCTAACGTCTAACGACTCTAAGAACTCCAAGTTGCTCGCTCGAAAAGGCACGACAATTCGCCGCGTATCAATCCTGAGGACAACATTATGAAGGCCACAAGCCGCCAGACATAAACCAAAAGAAGAAGCAAATAAAATACTAAGTAATAAAATTGAAAATATTTTAGTAAGAAAGAAAGAAATTTTACGTCTATGTGTTTCGTCTTTATTGTCAGAATTGTTTTTATTAATGAGAATTTCAAAGCACTGATTATTGTAGTGCTTGAATGTCATTTTATTGAACGAAAGGCAGACAAACAGAAGTTCTAACAAAGATGTTTAAATAATCTTCATTGGTAGGACTTTCACCACTTATGCTACTTTTGCAATCACTACATTGACCAAAAAATTTGAATTTATCAGTTGTGATGTATCCATTTAAGGCAAAAGCGCATGGTAAATTTTTTAATTCCCATATTTTATCTCGTATATTATTTGTCCATCCTTCTTCTTTTTTTTTAGTTTTTAAACATTTTATAATATCGCTGCTTGATAAATTTATGAAAAATTCTAGCTTTTCGCAATTGTAAGGATTTTTCATCTCGTGATCTGTTTCGTAAATTGGATCCAAATCTTATGATCCTTCATTTTTTTCGTCAACACTTTTTACGTTGTAATGGCATTTTAAATCATTAGTTAGACTCTTATTTTTGTACACAAGCAAATACAATGATTCAGGTAACATGCGTAAGTTTAACGATTTTTGCAAGTCTTTCCAAATTTGACACTTTTTTCCTTTCAGTGTTCCATCGTAGTTAAAAATCTCTGGCCTCTGCTTTTTCAGTTCAGACACAAGAAATGTCTGCGATATTTCTGGTTTTTTAGGCATATTCCACTTTAATAAAACACTTGGACTTTAAAGATCACTTTTTTTTATTTTACGGTCACCGATATGCAGATTGCGAATCATAGTAGAAAAGTCACAGAATTAGAATCCATTTTCATCATTTGGGTCGCAGAGTTCAATCAATGGTCTAGAATTGTATAATATCGAAGTTTTCTACTGTGTAATACAAAATCGCTATATACTGGTTTTCTAGTTAAATCGAGTTGATAGACAAATCTAAACTATAAATTAATGGGTTATGAAAGTCAGTTACCTTAAGAGTCGGTGTTACCGACTGAAACGTAGCACATATAGCTATGGTACTAGATAGTATAATTTCATAATAGTCTTTCCACGCGAATCTGACAATAATTGTTTAAAAAACTAAAGGCGTCGAATAATTCGATTGTACAGATTGCGCTAAGCCAAAATATTTTCATGATTCAGTTTATATTTTAGCTTTTTATTCATTTTTAGCTGAGTACTACGTCTCAGTCGGTAACTTCAACTCTTATGGTAATGACGGTTCGACTTTCGCACTCTGTAAGTATAATAAGAAGTTACAGATTGTAAAATATAGCACTTAATTTGATATTATTTATTGCTTGGCGTTACAACTTCGCATGTTGCAAAATTTTATTGTGCGAAGTATTACATTGTTTGTTTTTGTTAAAATTTAAGTTCTAGAATCTAGAAAACCGGCATTCAGTTTCCAAATTTGTCCATTTTCCAGTAATGACAACGGAAAGAAAATAAATCTTGGCGGCGGTTAATAGGCGATTGATAACCGTCGATGTGTCCAGCATACGAACCATTAAAATCTTTTTATTCTTATACTATGTATAAATTATAACGCACAATGAGTAGACGAGGGCCAAAGCCGTTAATATCTCATGAAGACAAAGTGGAGGCATTAAAGAATTTTGAGATTTTCAATACTTCTAACAAAGTGAAAAAAGAAAGCGATCCAGTGTGGCAAAACGTTTGTGACTTTATTAATTCTAAGTATTCTTTTCACGATTCGAAGAAAATTAACGTGCGCAATATTCAGAATTATGTATTGCAAAATCGCAATGGCGTTTTATTTGATTTGCAAGTTTGTAACAGCAATGACACCGAAGAAAGCACTTCTTCTGAAAAAAGAGACATCGAACATCATGACGAAGAAAGAAATTTGCTGATGTTACAACATAATGAATGAGGAAATTTCAACTTTTCCATTAAACATTTTTTATTGGGAAGCAGAAGCTATTGATTTTGCTACAGTTAACTCAACCAATGAAACAGAGTTTATTTTTGGTTACATAGGGACTTTTTGTAAAAATTTTCAATATCAAGATGGAAGTGCACGCAATCCGATTTATTTATTTAGCTTTGGCATAAATTTATGCAATACATTTCTCCCTATATGCCACATATCAACAGAAGAAAATAGTAATGCTACATTTAAGAGATTTTTTAATGAAATCGTAAGAAATGATGCACCGATACCTTATAAAATAACAGTTGATTACAATTGCAGTGTTTATGAATCTGTCAATTCTGTAAATAATGTAAATTTGTCATTTGAAAATTATTTGACTCGATGTTTTTTGTGTTTAAAGGAAAATAATTGCAATTGTTTACCAACATGCCTTATTTTCACAGATATCAAATGTTTAATTGGTACAGTTTTGAAATGGGACAGTATGTGTAATATATCTTCTAATTCAATTAAATTTTTTTATATATACTGCATTGTCTTATTGAGTTATCAAAATAATTTGCAAGACTTTGAAGATGTACTTAAAAATGTATGCGTTTTATTACTAAGTAAATTTCAAAATAAGAATACGGAAGATTTCTTTCAAAATATTATCTCAAAAGTAAAAACATTGAAGATAGATGAAATTTATGATCACAATAATATTAAAATTATAGAAGAAGAATTCTCAAATGTTTCAAATTATAACTCGTCTTACAAGATTGATTATAATGAATGTACTCATATTTTGAATTACATCGTCGAAATAGTTGTTAAAGCAAAACACTGTACAACAACAGAAGGTAATAATGAATGGCAACAAAATGCTTTCTATAGTGAAAAAATTTGCAAAAATGTAATAAAGACCTGCGTGGAATTCGTCACATGGACGGAAGTAATGTATGAAAGTGAGAATCAAAATAATTTATTATGTAATGAATTGATACGCAGTTATAAAAATAGTTTTGAATCTTTTTTAATGAATGATAACATTTAGCCATCATTGCATACGAATTTAGTAAAAAATGTTGAATTTTCAAGTAAAATTTTAGAAACGATGAAGAATAAAATGCAAGCAATAAACAAAACAGCAACTCAACAGTATAATAAAGTTGACCATTTACTGTATACCGAAAATTGGATGGGTTATAATAAAATTGATTCAGATGACAGTGCAAGTAACAATAGTTTAAAAAGTTGCTCAGACGACGATGTAAGTTACACTAGTTTAGAAAGTTATTCAGACAATTGTGAAGACAATAACTTAAATTATAGTCAACTAGATTTTTATACAGAAGACGTTGCATCAATTATTGAATCGATTTCTGATAATGTAGCAATAAAAGAGCCTACTACAATAACGCATACTGTTGATGACGTTAGTTCGAAATTAGATTATGAAAACATACATGTTGCTTGTAAGAAAAACGCGGAGTCAGATTGTAAGAAGGAACTTAAAAGAGGCACATATTTAAAGGCATGCCCAGAAATTGATTTATTAAATCAGAAGCCTTTGTCAAACATAAAAAATCGAAAAATTATAAAAAATTATAATCTTCTGAAACCAAAATCACTAAGCAAAAGAAAAGTTTTTGTTATCACGTCATGTTTTTTTGATTCTGTTTTAGAAGTTTTGGTATCATCTTACATTAATGTCCAAAAGTTTCAGGATTCAATAAATAAATTTTCTGGAAAACTGACAAAAACTAAAATGAATTTTTTAGATGCGTTTAAAGAATATGTAAAAACATTTAACGTTACAAAATTGTATGCCTACAGAGTTAAAGTAATGAATGATGTATGCGACTTAACAAACAATAAATTATCGTGGAACAAAACAATTGGGGAATTTTATGAATGCGTCATGTATCCTAACATCTTTATAAAAACGGAATGCCTCAATTGTGAACAAAACGACTACCATTATTGTAATTTCGTGGAACTTTCATTCGAAGAATTAATTTTTGAAAAGTTGTCAATTGTCGTACACAATTATTTGCTAAAAAAATTGATTTTTGCAATATTTGTTCAAAAATGGATGTTACGAGTCAGTATTCTATAACTGATCTTTTCTGCATCAATGTGGAGAAAACAGTTACAATAAATCAAGAAATTAGAAGATTGGATCAATTTACACCAGTATTAATAATTTCTAAAGAGAAGTACATTTTAACCGGCATAATAGCGTACGAAGAACCCATTGGCAATAATGTGCTACGTCACTATGTTGCTTATATCAGAAATCTGAAGGGTTTATGGAATAGGTACAACAATATTAATATTGAGTGCGCAAAACCCGAAAAAGTTAAAAACTGTGTAGGCGTAAATGTAGCACTATTGTTCTACATCAAGTATGAGAGCATTCAACAAGAAAATGATTATCGTTTTGCAGATACTGTTAGTATCGCTAAAAATACTACATCTATTGCAGAGAGCAATACATTAAAAAAAAGAGTGAAGGAAGAAAATTGCATTGAAAACGTAGATGATGAAAGTTTACAAGGAATGGACTTTAATGCTCTAAGTAAAAGTTTTTTAAAAACTACAGATACTTTATGTTCAGACAAAACGATTGACTTTAATGAGGATCAAGTAGAATGTGTTGATGCAAACGGAAGTCTTACTGAAGATAACCGTTATACTGAAAGACGTTGGTCGAATGAATCTACATTCTCTTTAGAATCATCCGATTTTGTTATGCACAGTTTTGTAAATTATCATACGTGGAGAAATTTAAAATGTAATGGGTCAAAATTGCCTCCTATCAAAACGCCAACACTAACCGTTAAATTAATTAATACATGTCCTATAGACAGTATTATAGAAATATTAACTGCCGCTTATTGCTTTGAAAAATCATTTAATTACTTGCTACTTGAAAGTAGCCTACACGATGATGAACACACAAAGACTGGAATATTGCAAATATAAATATAGCCAGACAGTAAAAGCAGATTATCTTTTGATTGACTGTCAAGATAATGTAATTCGTTTATTTTGTGACATTGTAGTTATACTACATGTCACTTGGAAAATAAAATAGCGAGACAAGGTATAGTATAACACCTGTCAAGCTTACTATGCGAAGTAAGCGTGCTATACATACCAATCAAGTCTTAATATGACACACATATGCGAATGTGTGAAACCGGAATAGGCTTACATTGCGTAGTAAGCAGGAGAACCCGAAGCAAAGGAGATGCGACTCCTGACTGCGCACAATTGCACACACACACACACTGCTCCGTTGATCAGCATCCTAATGCCTTGTCCAGTACTAGAAATGATCCGTACAGTATCCCCAGGTCCAATCCAGCCTTGAATGCCCTCTCCAGCACCCAAGAGAAGCCTCCGATGCAGCGTGCTCAAAAGTGGCAGGACTCACGTGCGAAATTCAAACTTGACCGAATTTCGTTAAAAAAAAGTAAATTAAAAAATAATTTTTTCCATTTGATAATTATATTTGAAGGGTAGGAAGTAAAGTTATTGTGAAATATTAATTTATTTTTAATTATAAAATGGTCAAAATTAATTTTCTATATCGCACCGCTAAAACGCGAACTTGTGATTCGGTTGACATTTATTTCCTTTATATGGACACAAATAGATTGCCAAATGTAAAATAATCAATAAAATATTTTTTGGAAGCAAAGTAATGAAGTAGATTGATTATAAATTAATTGTGAATAAAAATTTTTTAATATGTCCTGTTTTATCCAAAACGGTAATTCGAAGATGCTAGTTACCGATCGAACAAGCGATTAACTTGAAACACAGTGAAGTTGTACACATAACGGGGAAAGGCAATTGATGAATTTTAGAATACTATTAATTGCATTAACAAACAAATTACTATTAATTCTCCTTAATACACGGAAAATATAGCGTGTATTATATAGAATGCATTTAAAGAAATTACAAAAATAAAAAGTTGGTATATTATGATTAATGACTTCGACCAGGTATTTTTTAAATTTAAATCTGTTCACTAATAGGCTTAAGTATAGAATAGGTATTTAATATATATAGAAACAATGATCGGTGATCAACAATTGCTATTTTCTTTGGTCACGCACTGTTCCGAAAAGTAGCATTTTACTGGAAAATACTAACTAGGAGAGGCCACGGCCTTCGGATCACGGATCTTGACCAAACTCTGGGATAAGTTTTGTAATATAAAAATATGAAGAAATCCAGATTTGTAGACCCTAACGCGCAAATATACCAAAGTTATGGGCAACTAAAGCAAATTTTGTAGAAAAGTAACTTCCACTTTAATCGCTCATAACTCTGAAGCAAATAAAGATAGACACTCAAACTAAAATTCAGAAGAAAGCTGAGATCAAGTAGATATAATTTCAAAAAAAGAAGCTCAGATCGGTTAATTTGGCTCAGAGTTATGGAGAAAATACGAAATAGTAGAAATTTTGGACAAAAAATCAATAAATATTTATTAGTAAATTTTGGTTAAAACTTCTACTATTTTTTAATTTCTTTATAACTTTGAGCCAAATTGACCGATTTGAGCTTTTTTTTCAAATTATATCTACTTGATCTTAGCTTTCTTCTGAATTTTAGTTTGAGTGTCTACCTCTATTTGCTTCAGAGTTATGAGCGATTAAAGTGGAAGTTACTTTTTTACAAAATTTGCTTTAGTTGCCCATAACTTTGGTAAATTTGCGCGTTAGGGTCTACAAATCTGGATTTCTTCATATTTTTATATTACAAAACATATCCCAGAGTTTGGTCAAGATCCGTGATCCGAAGGCCGTGGCCTCTCCTAGTAAGTTCCAAAACAATTGTTAGAAACTAGGTTTCCTCAATTGAAGCTAGTTTAATCACTAATTGAATTAATGTTTCATGTCTTACAAAATTTAACAACAAAATGTACAATTAAAGCACTTAAATTATAAAATACTTTATTTTAAATTATAATTTATTAATTCGTTAAAAATAAAAATTCGCCTTTTCAACAATAAAATTTTAAAATAACGAAAAAAAGTACGGGGTACGGGTGATTACGGTTTGAAATATTGCAAATGCACTATAATCATATACTTACAAATGTACTCTATCAATTACAAAACACACAAAGAGGTAATTGATTAATTATTGTTAATTAAGTCGAGTTAATGACCGGAAATTTCGCCTTTTTTATATACGATATTTTATATACGAATACGATATTCTAAGTATAAAAATGTTTACCTGCGTAATCTTTTCTTTCGAAAATGTTCCTACAGGACAAATGGGCAAGGACTGTATCTCAGAAGGTAATTTTTCTTTACATCGAGCACAGTGATTGAAATTTAATCCATGCATGTTGCAAAAAGGACAAACAGCAAGAAAACCTTTTTTATGTACTGCATCCTAAAACAAATTTATTAAAATATTTTTTATAACTAGTTTTGAATCAAATATTTCAATTTTTCAGGTCATAATAGAGCTTATTATCCGTAAGCTTTTAATACAAATTAATTGCATGGTTTGAAAAGCAGTAGAAGAACGTTTATACGAGATAGTTATCATTTTATATCGTAACACAAAGAATTTTAAATATAAACGTAAATAAATAATAAATACACATTCTTACCTTTCTTTCATGCACAGATAAATCACAGGATTTTTCGGATTTTGATTGAAAACTTTTTATTCTAAAAATAATTAAAGAAATATTAAGCAAACGGTTTAAGCTCAAATAATTTAACTTTATATTGTTACTTACGACTCATTTCTTTTAATAATTTTTGCCATTGATCGATACTCAATCTTACTTTGAAGATATTTTGATTTCAAATTAAGATCAGTTATGGTACTAACAGATATGTTGCTAACATTTTCCTCATTTCCTAAATTTATCTTACAAAACAAATTGATAAGGTAACAAATTATGTTATAGGCAATAAAATAAATTACAAAACTTTTTTTATACATTAATTTACTATTTATACCTCTTGCGAAATTCTTTCCTGAGATGAATTACTGATTATTGATTCAAATTTGATTTTCGATGATTTAATTACTTTTTTTAATTTATCAGATAAGTGCTCAAAATGTGGATATGAGCAATTGAAAAAAGATAATTGTTGCAATTCATTGCACTTGTCATGCACATCCTTTTCAAATTCCTCTTTTTCTGCATTGTACATTTGAAATTCTGGAAAAACATCTAAAATGAACAGGAAATTTATTTATTATATACCTTGATACTACACGTTTCTTCTTCATTGTTATCAATAATGAGACTATTTTGAGCATTTAATTTTTCACTATTACTTTCCAGAGTACTCAATCTTATTTTTTTCACTTTTTCAAAATTTTGGTTGTCTGCAGCTTTGCGACAATACACCGATACCAACTTTTTTTCTTCTTCGACTTTGTTAAAATTTACATAATTTACCATCTTAACATGCATTGGTATATCGTGCAAATCAAAAGGCAATTTATTTTTATTTTTGTCAATTTGCCTGTACAGCAATACGTACGCACTTTCATACGTATTTTTAATTTCAGTTTCAGAGATCTGCAAAGTATTAAATGCGATCATTATTTATACTCTTTAAATATTAGAACGTAACGAACCTATGCAATTCAAAAATATTCGACAGTGTAATACACAAGCAATTTACTTCGTATAATAATGTGGAAATAGAGATGTAAATATTTTTATTTAAAGTAAATCAACAATTATTTGTTATTTTATCCTTCAACTATACTTTTTTAAGAATAAACATTCTTAAAAATAATTTTAAGAATAAACTTTTTAATTTACGTATAATAGTAATTTTGTAAAATAATTATTACTCAAAATGAAATTCAATAAATGTATTATTTCTGGAAAGTTATTAACATTAAAAGTGCTGTTACGCGGTTGTTTTGTGGAGACAATTTGCAATTAAAAATTAAAAATGAATATAAATAAATTTTAATTATTATTACGTATGTTACGGCGCTGTCGTTGAAGCACATCCATTGTCGTCTGTCAAAATCTTTAATAAATGCAAAATAATGCCCCTTGTCTGCATCACCAGTATGGACTATTATTGAAAAAAGTGCATATTTGCTCTCAGATGAACATGATGATTCGTCTTCAATCGAAGCATTGTAAGCACTTAGATCTAGTACGTTTGAAAAGGTTACCCTGAATAATATATTATTAAATAATTAATGAAACTTCCTTCTTGGAAATGTACATATGAAATTATAAATTTTACTAACATATTATTAAGTTTGATTTTCGCATTTATGTTCAAATCATATTTAAAGCGCTTTAAATGAAGTGTTAGAATGTATGGAAACCTGCTTAATCGAAGTACCTTGCAAGCTGGATTTTTCCTATCACATTCTTTACAGAAATATTGATTTTCAAAATCTAATATGTTGTATGAAAAATAAGCCCGCAATGCTTCTTCCTACAAATGATCAGTATAAAAATAGTGTGCATTTAAAAATAATTGACTTATTATTATAAGCTTGATACGTACAACGCTGCTCATCGTTGCATTATTCTCTAAAATTATTGGCAACGATATGTCTTGAAAATGTTCTATAATTTTTTTCTCTGTATTATATTTTAAACATTTTATACAATCAATCATTTCCCCTATAAAATAAACGTATACATATATGCACAGAGAGAGAGAGAAAGAGAGAGAGAGAGAGAGAGGAAGAGAGAGAGAGAGAGAGAGAGAGAGAACTCAGTGGCTACATCAGGGTCGGTAATCATACGGCGGATATTTTTGGTAGCTTCAATTAAATTTGAGTAAAAAATGCTTACTTCTTTTCCATTTAATTTGTATTTTAAAAAGGAAATTATCAAATTTGTAACAATTTTATAAGTTACTATACAGCTTTAAGTATTCGCAGCCAAAACAAAATATCAATGAATTAAAAATTTATGTAATTATTTCGTAAGGCCTATTTTATTTTTTTTTTGTGAAGCAAAAAAGATAGTGTGGCGTCTCGCTACGTACGCTCGAGCTAAATAAATTATGTTTAATCAAATCATTAATTATATTCATTATATGTATATATTGTAAAAGATTTTGTAAATACACACAAACACCCAAAACAATACACTCATACATATCCTTCGGGTGCAGCTCAGTCGCAGGTAATTAGACCCCTTTGTCCCTCGCTATTCTTTCTTCAGTGGGAGTTGCATTTTCATTCCTCCCTGGCGCGCGTCCCCGGGTTTCTCCGAGACGACCGACAACGGTATTTTTTATTACTTGCACGGCACACTAACACATTCATCGACAAGTTCAAACCGGCAACTCATTTATTTCACCTGGTACCTAAACATCCAAATTTTCCATCATCCCTTCTACTCTTTTCCCGAGGTTACCTGCAAATGCACATCGAACCCGAGGAGGACAGTCATTCGGACACTCGCACCGTGCACATCACGCTGATACACAGTCGGTCCGACATTCACACCGCGCACTCCACCCGCACGTACACAACACACCGTTTAGTTTTTGTTTAAATAAATATTATTGTTTTTAACAATATTAGTATTTATTCTTTTACTTTAAAAAGCACACCAGGCTACCTACCCTAACAACCAAAGTGGTGACCCCGACGTGATTTGAACTTTCGTACAACAAGATAAATCGGTTGTTAACGGTAGTGAGAAATAGACAGTTTTTTATAAAGTGTGTGAAAAAAACCAAATTAAGTGTTTTTATTGTGAAAAATGGAATCCAGTAACACGGAAACTGTTGCTTACACGCGACCGGAGGTGGAAAAAGTGGCGTTCCGTTTAGCACCATTCATGGCATCGGACCCGGCGACGTGGTTTAACATGGCAGACCATAGTTTTGCCGCAGCGGGTATCAAAGCCGAGAAAACAAAATTCGGTTATATCCTCGGAGTGTTAGATACGCGGTACGCGGAGGAAGTCAAAGACATTATTAATAATCCGCCGTCAGACAATCCATATACGAAACTACGCGAGGAACTTGTTCGTCGGTTAAGCGCGACGCAGGACGAAAAAACGAAACGCGTCCTCGAGAGAGAAGAGATAGGCGACCGCAAGCCATCTCAATTTTTACGTCATTTGAAAAATCTCGGTGGATCAGCAATCTCAGACCCGTTAATACGCACGCTTTGGCTCGGACGCTTGCCAACATCTGTGCAAGCAATACTCGCGACACAGAAGAACGTCGCGCTCGAGAACCTGGCGGAGCTCGCCGACGCAGTCATGGACACCATGCGGAGCTCGGCAGCACCTTCTCCAATCGCCGAGGTAACCTCACCGGACCTCGAATCTTTATTAAATATTAAAATGGCTCAACTCGCGCTCAACTTACGCCAACAACTCACGGAGACCATTCAGCAAGAGGTTAGTGCAGTGAATACCATTTTTCGCCGAAGACCCGCGTTCGACTCGCGCCCGCGTTCAAGATCACGGAACCGGTCTCAATCGCGACATCGATCTCATCGTGAAAACGCAGAATGCTGGTATCACTGGCGATTCGGTGCGGCCGCGAAACGATGTGAAAAACCGTGCGCGTTTCAGGGAAACTCCACCGGCCCTCGCTAATGGCGGCGAGCGAGCCGAGTTTCACAACGCGCCGCCTTTTCGTCACCGACCGCGAGACAAAACACCAATTTTTAATTGACACCGGCGCCGACCTTTGTGTGTACCCGCGTACGTCCGTGCGCGGCCCACTCAAACGGTCCACATACGAGTTAGCGGCAGCAAACGGTTCAGTGATCGCTACCTATGGAACAACGTCGCTCTCCTTGAATTTCGGACTTCGTCGAAGTTTTCCGTGGAAATTCACCATCGCGGACGTCAGCAAACCCATTATTGGAGCCGATTTTTTATCCCACTATGGACTTTTAGTGGATATTCGTAACGGCCGGCTCATCGATCAACTGACGAAGTTAGCTTCACACGGCCAAGTAAGCGCATGTGATATACCAAGTATCAAGGTTATCACCGGATCAACACCGTATCACCGTTTACTTGCCGATTACCCGGACATCACGCGCCCGGACGGTCGCGCACCGGTTATCAAACATACAACGCAACATTATATTAAAACGACACCTGGACCACCGGCGGCAGCAAAACCACGCCGACTAGCTCCCGATCGTTACGTGGCGGCAAAAAGACAGTTCGAAGCAATGCTACAACTCGGGACCGCAAGACCCTCGTCAAGCAGCTGGGCGGCGCCTCTACATATGGTGCCTAAACAAGACGACGAGTGGCGACCCTGCGGAGATTACTGTGCGCTAAACGCACGCACCATCCCGGACCGGTATCCTGTAAAACACATTCAGGACTTCGCGCAAACTCTTCACGGGAAATCAATTTTTTCAAAAATTGACCTCGTGCGCGCATACAATCAAATTCCGGTCGCCGAGGAGGACATACACAAGACCGCCATCACTACACCTTTTGGTTTGTTCGAGTTCCCATTCATGAGCTTCGGTCTCAGAAACGCAGCTCAAACTTTCCAACGCTTCTGCGATGAAATGCTAAGAGGACTCGATTTCTGCTATGGATATATCGATGATATCCTAGTGGCATCAACGAACGAAGATGAGCATTTCAATCATCTCCAACAGTTGTTCGAACGTCTACAAGAATTTGGCATTGTATTAAACCCGGGAAAATGCCTCTTCGGTCAACCTGAAGTACCGTTTCTCGGCTACCTAATTACGGCAAAGGGCGTGCAACCACTCCCTCACAAAATGAAAGCAATTAGGGAGTATAAACAACCCACAACCGCAAAGCAACTACGGCAGTTCTTGGGTATGCTCAATTTTTACCGAAATTGCTTACCTAAAACGGCAGAGCGTCAGGCTCCACTCAACGATTTGCTTCACGGGAAACTCAAGGGTAAAGCACTACTCACCTGGACCCCGGAAGCCACGCAAGCATTCGAACAGGTACGAGAAGACTTGTCACACGCGACTTTACTCGCGCATCCACAGTCTGGTGCATATCTAGCTCTCGTATGCGACGCTTCGGATACAGCCGTCGGTGCCGTATTACAGCAGAAGACAAACGACGCCTGGGAACCTCTTGGGTTCTTTTCAAAAAAATTAAGCCCGACTCAAGTTCGCTACAGTGCGTTCGACCGCGAGTTACTCGCGATCTACCTCGCGATCAAGTACTTCGAACACATGGTGGAAGCTCGCGAGTTCACCATTTTTACGGACCATAAGCCACTAATTTTTGCTTTTAACCAAAAATTGGACAAGGCTTCACCAAGACAAGCTCGACAACTCGATTTCATCGGCCAGTACACCACAGATATTAGACACGTGGCCGGTCAAGATAACGTAGTCGCCGACGCTCTTTCACGTGTCGAAGGTATCACATCATCAATCGACTACAGCGCATTGGCAGCATCCCAACAAGAGGATGAGGAGCTTAAAACATACCGGTGCCCAGAATCAACGCTTAAACTCAAGCGGATCCAGATTCCCGGAACGGACACAGCTGTTTTTTGTGATATCTCCACAGCCACAGCGAGACCTTACGTCACAGCATCATTCCGTAAGGCTGCATTCGACTCAATACATCAATTATCACATCCAGGGATCAAAGCCTCTATCAAACAGGTGACACAACGCTTCGTTTGGCCATCCATCAACGCTGATTGTCGCGCATGGGTGCGAGCTTGCATCGCGTGTCAACGGTCAAAAATCTCACGGCACGTTACATCACCTACAGGCGAATTCACACCACCATCGGCCCGTTTTCAGCACGTGTATATAGACATCATCGTGCTGCCATTATCGGAAGGTCAACGGTACTGCCTAACGTGCGTTGACCGTTTCACACGCTGGCCTGAAGCTTTCCCGTTACCGGATCAAGAGGCAGAGACAGTTGCTCGAGCATTTTACGAGGGCTGGATCTGCCGTTTCGGAACACCATTAAAGGTCACAACAGACCAAGGACGACAATTCGAGTCTAACCTTTTTCAATCGCTCAATCGATTGATAGGCGCGACTCGCCTCCGCACAACAGCGTACAATCCCAAAGCCAACGGTATGGTGGAGCGTTTACACCGCCAGTTCAAGGCGGCCATTAGATGCCACGAGAACAAGCAATGGACGCGAGTTCTACACACCGTTCTGCTTGGTATAAGGACAGCATGGAAGGAGGACCTATCAGCAACCTCGGCAGAACTCGTATACGGCGAGACACTCCGTCTACCTGGAGAATTTTTATCAGCTCAGCCAATGCCAACGGACAACATGCCCGAGTACATCAGAGATCTACGCAACAGGATGCAGACATTGCGTCCAGTAACAGCCAGCCGACATGGCACACCTAAAACTTTTATTTTCAAGGATCTCGCAACAAGCAGTCACGCATTAATACGGCACGATGCAGTAAAAAACACACTGGACATGCCGTACGATGGACCATACAAAATTGTAAAAAGGTCCGATAAAAACTTTGTATTATTGATCAACGGAAAGCACATTACTGTATCCATTGATCGATTAATACCAACATTCACACTGACAGAAGATCAGTCAACGATACAAAGACACGCACAACAGAGAATTCCAGCCAGCAATCCAGTTAAATTGTCGCAGCAGCATCTCAGCGAGCCGCAGGAGGAGGCTCGCAAATCAAGACGACACGTTCGATTCCCAGAACGCTACCAAGCTGGATTTAGCTAATCATTATCGTGACTTCATCACTAGCAAGGGGGTACTGTAGCGTCTCGCTACATACGCTCGAGATAACTAAATTATGTTTAATCAAATCATTAATTATATTCATTATATGTATATATTGTAAAAGATTTTGTAAATACACACAAACACCCAAAACAATACACTCATACATATCCTTCGGGTGCAGCTCAGTCGCAGGTAATTAGACCCCTTTGTCCCTCGCTATTCTTTCTTCAGTGGGAGTTGCATTTTCATTCCTCCCTGGCGCGCGTCCCCGGGTTTCCCCGAGACGACCGACAACGGTATTTTTTATTACTTGCACGGCACACTAACGCATTCATCGAGAAGTTCAAACCGGCAACTCATTTATTTCACCTGGTACCTAAACATCCAAATTTTCCATCATCCCTTCTACTATTTTCCCGAGGTTACCTGCGAATGCACATCGAACCCGAGGAGGACAGTCATTCGGACACTCGCACCGTGCACATCACGCTGATACACAGTCGGTCCGACATTCACACCGCGCACTCCACCCGCACGTACACAACATACCGTTTAGTTTTTGTTTAAATAAATATTATTGTTTTTAACAATATTAGTATTTATTCTTTTACTTTAAAAAGCACACCAGGCTACCTACCCTAACAACCAAAATAGTATTAAAACTACAAAAAACAACAGCTTGATTGACTGACCACTCGGGGACTAATTCAAAAAGCTTAAAGCAAAGTTTTACTTTTAGTAGAAATCGGGGCCCCATATTAAGAAAAAAGTTTTACAAGCAATGTAACAATTATTTTTGACAACTATAATTAATACAATAGTATACAAAACTTTAAAAAGAATAGAAATATATAGACCTTCATATAAATCTGTAACAAGACTAGCTTCATCCGTATTTTGCAACTGTATGTGCAAGACATTAAGAAAAGTTCTGCAAAACTCTTGTATGTCTTGATGTTGCATAACATCCAATTGGGTCCATCCAAAACTGTTCGTTAATGACGACATTGGTATGGCTTCATTTTTTGGTGTCTTAAATACACAAATAGGAAGAATTTTATATGTGACGTTAAGCCTTATATTTATAAATTATTTAAACTATTTATTTTACTTGTAATAGAAAGAAGATTTTTTGTAATTCCAACAACACCTGACTTTTAATTACTTTGAATGAATTCCATCTATAAATCCTGTTCCTGAATTCCGGTGTCATATATAATGTTTGGAGCAAAGAATTTAAATAGCAAGTTGCTCCTTGATTAATTAGTCCAACATAATCTGAATATAATTAAAGCAGTCATGAAAGCATAATAAAAAAATCATTGGTTACAAAAAATTAACAATATTTTTTTAATTTTCTTACTTTTCATCATCTCTTCAGAATTCTTTTCCATTGTAACAAGTTTGGTATAACTGTGACCTATATTACAAATTTTTTAAATTAATAATTTTTTAAACTGCCCAAAATTAGCACTTTAATTTGATATTTGTTTTTCTACGTTGTATTTAAGCCACTCTCAAAAATGTCTGCGAGATATTGGTCTTTTTTAGACAAATACATTATTTATTGATTTATTACAAAATAATTAAAAATAGTAATTTTTCATTGTAAAGTGCATCAAATAGTTAAATTTTTATTTTAATAAAATTATGTGAAAAAAGCAACTGATTGTTAACTCTTTTCATTATCTTAACTCTTTCTTAGGAATTTTCATTCAAATAAAAAATTATAAGTATCTTTTTAAAGTAAGTCTAATGCAATTTTAGTCTCCCCCGGAATGATTTAAATAAATTTTTATCCCTAATATTCTATAAAGACCACTATATTGATCTCTATGAAGGGAGTCAACCTGCATTATATTTCCTTAATTATTTTATTCCACCTAGACTTACTTTATTTCTCGCAGACCCATTTTTCCTCATAAAGTCATTTTATCCCGTAGACCCAGTTTATTCATCATATACTTACTTTTTTCTTTGAATAATTATTTTAGCATTTTCCTACACAAAATACAAAAAAGGAGTATATCAAAAAATCTTACAGTATTGAAAAAAATTAGAAATTGAATATATAAATAAATTGTTGTTGTATAACATGGCCTTTATAATGATGAGAGTGAAAAATATTATATGCACATCAGGAGTAAAAGATAATTGTCCCGTTGGATGAATTACTGTCCTTTCTAAAGCTCATTTGTCATTTCTTTTTGAGCAGCAACTTTCTTTTCTGGAATAAACGCCTATTTTCCTTCGTAAGTGCATAAATAACTATTATGTGTTGATAAAATAGCAAATTTTTTAGTTTTTTAAATTTACAGAACTAATAACGTTTTTATGACAAAAAATTGGTAAATTTTTCATTAGTACTGGAATAAACAAATAAAAACTATTTAAAAAAATTAAGTTTGTAATTACGAAAAATTTAGGCATACGCATTAATGGATTAAGTCTACTGTAATTAGATAAAACTCATTTTAGTAAATTTCTCTTTGTATATTTGCTTTTAGCAAGAAGAGTTATATTATCCATTTCTGGAAAGCAAACAAAAAGACGTGAAATAATATTTTATTGAGCCTATGTAGATTTAAAATATATGTCTCAATTATTAATTTAAGCCTGATTAAGTTAATATTTATGCAGAATACGTTAAGCAATATATCGTCAAGGTCGTGAAAATTCGCGTTCTTTAAAATTTTGAGAATTTTTTGTTGCTTTGGAATGCATCTTATGCGAGTAACAATCTTTTTCATGACTGACAAAATGCTTCGAAAACACTAGAGTAGAATCAATGATCTCGAAATAACGCGGGTTGTGTTAATTGCCCTTAGACTATATGTAGAAGAACAATAAAAAAAAGAAAAGTTATCGCTGTGATGAAATTGCAATGTTTACATTTTTTTGTAAGAAACGAACTTACCTTTTGGTTGGATGAACAGTTGATGAGTTCAATATATTGTCGCGGCTACCGCTGCATCATCGTTCATTTGCTTCTCCGCTTTCCGTAGACCACCTTTCGAAGGCCGATCGTCTTTTCGTTGTATTTTACAGAAGAATTGTAATAGTGCAAAACATCAAGTACTTCACTACGAATCGTAAGTATTAATTTGTATATTATAATAAATATTTTAACTACATTTTAAAATTGAATCTATATTCAGTTATAATTACCTAAGGTGTAGGTACCAGAATAACAGATACAAAGTCGGTTAAAAACTGCTTGACATGGGTTATTTTATTGACCGCTTTCTTTTCACTATTCACTCTGTATTATAATATATTAAATGATCCATGTAGTACATTTATACTATTTAATAACGGTTCATGACACATAAAAGTAAATTTGTCGCATAAAACTCTCCGAACAAAAGTAAAAAAAAAGAATAAATATAATGTCACTGAATAAGTGCGGCGGTGTAAATGACAAAAATTACAGAAATTGTAGATGTAGCAGGGTGGCTTTGGGCGTTATCAACAAATTTAGCTATTGCGGGAGTATTGTAAACGAAAAAAAGCAAATATTCACCCCGAACAAAGCGCGATATCTGATATCAAAATTATTTATTAATATTCAATTTTAAATAAAAGCACATACACATATATACTACATGTATATGTTTCATATTTAATAAACACGTAATTAAAAAAATGAATATATATATTATA
Organism: Theocolax elegans; assembly: GCA_026168455.1. Classification (NCBI taxonomy): domain Eukaryota; kingdom Metazoa; phylum Arthropoda; class Insecta; order Hymenoptera; family Cerocephalidae; genus Theocolax; species Theocolax elegans. Next base: position 58,967,894 of record CM047427.1, read on the forward strand.
TGATTCATACTTGACGTGCATTTTTGTATTCCAGACAATATGGAACACACTTTATTTTGTTAAAGAAGCTTTCACAGCATTTATTTTTATCTACATTAAATTGCACTGATATATAGCAATTAAAGAGAGCTTTCAATACCTACAAGACTACAGATTGAACAAGCATGGAACGTAACTTAATCGACAATTCTGAGAATGTTAGTATAATTAAAATAATTTAACTAATTTGTAATCGCTGAATCAATGTGCAATATAAATAAATATTTTTTTAATGTTTGTAGAGCATTGATAGTAATACATTGTCTAGAAACAAATCTGTTATCGAACGAGTACCAAAAAAACAGCCAAAACGGCAGTTTCGACAAAGTTTGTTGGGCGTGGAAAGTTTTAAGCCTTGGCTTGAACCCCATAAGAAAGATCCTTTAAAAGCTTATTGCAATATTTGCAGAGACAGTATCGGAGCTCGTTTTAATACATTGAAGGAGCATGCACAGACAATGAAACACTGTTCTAATGCTGGTTTAAAGAAACCACCATTAAATTCTGCGTTCTCGAAATCAAAAATCGATAATGCAATCGAAAAAAAAAAATAATTGCGGAATAAAAATTTGTCGGTTCGTGTGCTCGTATTAATACTTCTTTCCATAGCATGCCATTTCTTTTGAAAAATATGCAATCAATTGATCCTGAAGCTTGGAGTGAAATGCGTGTGTTATTATTAAAGAAGCATACAAATTGGATATACCCGAAACATTAAAAAAACAATTTTTTTCAAAAAAAATTCATAGAGCTACTAATTGTTAATGTTTATAATGATTTTTTGTAACGCATGCACGAAAATCGCGTTTTCCGCCCTAAAAATAAGATCTAAAGTATTCCTTTTGCGGTCGGCGGGCAAAAAAATTTTGTGTTGACCTTTTAATTTGTAAATATATTTAAATATTTCATTTGCTCAACAAAGCATCTTTACTATTTATCAATTATTTTTTATTCTTCCTCCAAACTTTTATTTTTTGATATTTAAAACAAAATTAAAAAAGTTTATGTATTGACAGCTGGAGTTAAGGGGGTATCATAATGCACACAAATATTTATTTCATAAATGTCCAAAATGTATGCAAAATTTAGCAATTTTAATTTACATAGAATCTAGCAATATGAAGTAATAAATTTCTTATTGTAAAGTGTAATGAAAGATTTGGTGAATTTGGTGTGTCGATAAATACATGTACGTGTATACTATAGTTTTAACTTTGAAAATATGTACAACATTTACATCTTCTACGCCCACATCTTTCACTAACATTGTAAATTCTTACAATATGATATTAAGATCTGAATAACCTGAAACAAAAGGTAGACATTTTATAAAATAAATTAAAAACACTCATTTTTTGCTACAACGTAAATTCAAAAGTATAATGTACCAGAGACAAGATGATGCACATTTCCAGTAAAATGTCATTTAGGAATGTTGCAACTCAAGATAAATCTCACAGGTGCTTTGCGATCAGTCATCGGTTGAATCTTGTTCTTTGCTTGAGTGCATAATCTGTAAGGCGAACAGTCATATCAGTAACTAATTAAAATTTTAGTTCAAAATTTATTTCAATGATTATTAACAAAATTAAGGTGTATTATACCTGCAATTATACCTTCAAATTCATAGTAGGATCCTTCGCTTGCTGGTGAAATACATTATTGTTTGGTACAGTATGAAATTAAATCAAGTCTTTTTAATCAATCATTCTTCGTACAAGCAAAGATATAGTGTACCAAAGCAGGGAATAATGAAAATAGATTACTCCTTTGAAAATTGCTGTCAATCCCTTCACATTGAAAATTTGCAGTATTAAAAGATTCAAACAAATGCAATTAGTCGTATTAGATCCTCTCTTGACAAAAAAAACTGCAGCAGTTTTTTTACATGTGTGTGTGCTCTAGTTAAGATAAGAATGTATCACAGCTGTGTCCATGGATACCATGCAGATAGAGCTAGTTAATGTTCTCAGCAACCAGTGCTGCATGTGCATGCAAGATAAATAAGTCTTTTCTTCACCAAGTCACCAATTCCATCATGCAAACGACGCATTCTCCTCTTTTAGCTCCATCAAACACCCTGGTCAGCAAGTACTGAAGGAGTTCTATATGCAATTAGCCATTCGCACTTGCTGCACCTCTTCGCTTATACTTGATACACCATCAGTTTCCAGGCCAAATCCTGTGTCCGTGAAATTCTTTTGTTTTGCATCTTTATTTGAGTCTTTATTTTGTACTGTAAAATAGAAACAAATAATTTATCTACAAGAGTATTTTCAAAAATACATAAATAAATTTTTATCTTATTAATTTCTGCATTATAATTAATAAAACAGATAACAATAATGCAATATACGCACTACGTACCAATATTCTTAAATAGTATTACATAAATTTCAATTAGTTACCACTTTTGTTTACACTTTGTTTATATTATTATCGACTGACAAAATCGTAAACTCTAGCGCGAGATCAGAAGTAAGCATTGTAAACGTCGACGCGCGACGCAAAAGCACCCATATTGCCCTTCTCCTTTCCCTCAGCAAAGCTCGCACACACCCGGAAGGAGCCGGTCGGCCATTTTGACGGCCATTTTCAGCAAAGTAAAATTGAGCACGTGCACGGAAAAAATAATTTTGTTTTTTAAAAATAAATTATTTGCACTGTTTTATAAACATTTGGGTTACGTAAACTTGTTTTCTTCTTGGGTACGCTGGTTAATATGATATATAAAAATAATTCATTTTCCCTCTCCTTCTAACCCAAACAGCTATAACAACAAGTATTTATAAAAATTTTTTTTGTTGTGTGTTTCTATAAAAGAATATTATTTTTTTTAAGTGGTAATACATATAATTCATAACACAAATTTCCATTTAATAGTTATAGTAATAACTCGAAGCTGCTTTAATCATTATTAAAAATGTTTTTTAAGCAACATAACTTCTTTAGGATATATATATACTAATATTAATGCTACTTTCATATGCCTTATGCTATTATCACGTATGGTTAAATTGTGTTTTTGCCGCATTATACAAATAACGCTTAGTAAAAACATTTTTCTTGCATGATTTATTATTAACCTAATAAATAATAATAATTAAATTTTCTTCATCCCCCCGCCGAAAGTACGTGTTTCCCGGCCGCATATGGATACGGGAAGAGCGACGCAAAGTTCCCAATATAACATGTACAGTGCTTAACCTCTCAAGTAAACATTGCTAAATTATTTAAAATTTATTAATCAATTTACTACAAGCACTTATGGTTTTCAAACGTAAATTGTATTTTAATGTTGCCTTATAAAATATCTTGTATAATTGTTTTGTTTAATAAAACGATAGATAGAAAGAGAGAGCGAGAGTATATGTAGAATACTTATGTTGACTGTGTTCATTCTATCAATTTCGTGTCATTTTTAAATTCCACTCTATCAATTTAATATTGATTTAATATCGGTGATGTAAATAAATGTGAAAGAAATATGTTTCATTTTTTTATGTTCAAATTTTAACAGTACAATTGATATTTAACTACAAATGTAAATTTTATTAATGTAAAGTCGACTTCTTCTATGCACGCTGTTTATCGCAACTTTGCATTAAAACCGCTGCTAAAGTAATACGATTTATCAATAAATTTATACATGCTTATGTGTATGTTTGTTATATTTTTGATGCCCGCCCCCGACCAGCAAAAACCTCGGCTTCGCCTCGGTTTTGCAAATGTCGGGCGGGCATCAAAAATACAACATGAATCGAATGTAACGTCTCACGTGTCGCGTAATGCGAGGTTACCCGAAGCTTGCTCTGAAATTGGCTACGGAAAACGTAGCAGACAAATACTGTAAGATCGGGTGGTATTTTCTGTTCGTCGTAAATGATTATTTAATAATTAATATTAATTATATTATTGTATACTTTCGGACTGGGATGAAGAAAAATAGTATACGACACTCGGCCAGAATTTTGGATGCCCTGGCCTGCGTTTTATGACGACCTCGGCTTCGCCTCGGCCGTCATATCACGCAGGCCAGGTAATCTAACTTTCTGGCCATGTATCGTAATATACTATTGATTGTCCTGCTATACCAATCGCAACGAAAATTTTATTTTTCCATTATTGCTCCCCGATAATAATAGTTGGTTTAAACACTATATACTGCCGTAATTTCGGACCATCGTCTGCTGACTGGAATGCAGCAGTAGACGAGGTTAAACCGAATATTGAAGCAGATTTATCACTATCACATTCAGAAAGAGAAAATATCCCCAATATTGCTATGGATACAGCTCCAGCAAAAGGTAGTAAAGCAAGAAGGATGCTTTATATTGAATTGCCAACCGGTCAATCAAGAGGACAATACCGAGATCCAATCTCCATAAGTAATGAGAATTTGTTACCATTACCGGAAATGGAATACGGACCGGAAATGCAAACAGCTGTAAGGGAAAACAGCAACGCAAGAGAAGATATGCAGCGATTAAATAATAAAAATTTAAGAATAAGCAGCGCAACTAATCGTCCTCAAGCACAATCTACAGCATATAGATTAAGTCTAACGTCACCAGTATGCAATTCGATGATGAAATTAACGCATACAATACCAAGCTTAACGACGACACAGTTAAGCATGAATTCGACTTCTTATTATCCCATCCACACATTCAATTCAAGAGTCAGTCAGGCAAACGAAAACAGATATAATTCTACAAGCAGCACACAATTGAGCAGTGAACATAGGAATGTACCGCGTGTCCATTGAGAAGACGATGGAATTACAGAACCCAACGTCTCAAGAGAAAAGACGCAAAATAATGACAAAGAGCCTGAAAATAAATACGATGAACAATTCAGACGATTGGAGCAGCAAATACAGTAAATGCAGCAGTTATACAGCAAACTAATCGAACAAAACAACATTCAGCAAAGTAACCAGTAACAAAATAGACAGCATAGCAGATCGCCAGTGTATCAGGAGAACAACGAAACGTACTCAATCCCATATAACCCACACATACAGCCGCAGCAAAGTACTTTTAATCCAGCATTCAGGTATAGCCGTTCGTACGAAACATGCTTAGAAGATGCTACCTTTATAAGAGAACAAAGGACAGCACAAATATTCTCACGACACCATATACAATTTAAAGAAGCGAAAAAGAATGATTCGGAGACATTCTTATCAAATCTTGAGGAATGTAGAGAAAGTTATGGTCTCTTGATTCAGGATATATTTAAAGCTTTGTCATCAGTCTTAGATGACGAAGCATGGTAATGGTTTAGACTTGAGAAAACTAGCTGGAAGGATTATTTAGATTATGTAGATGCACTGAGACTACAATATGGAACGGAGGAAACGCAGAGCCAGCTTAGACATACATCACCAAGCTAAGAAGCATGCTAGATCAGGTTAAACCAACAATATCTCAATTCGAACAACTGGATAGAGCGTATCGGAAACTGCACCCAAGCTATAGATCTAAAATCGAAAGACACCATTTCGATAATTTTATACAGCTGCAGCGACTTGGTAAAAAGGAGGAAGCAAGACGTTTAATGGATGAAACGTACAAACCTTCACCAGTCATTTAAAATCACGGTCTAGCAAAGTATGCATACGTTGATCCTATGCAAACAAAATCCCGCAACTTAGCAGCTGTTACCTCAGAGCAGAGCGCAGATATTGTAGTTAATCTGTCCTTCATTCCGCAAAGTCCATAGCACCCATAACCACTAACCCACAAAAGAAAATACGGCACCAGTACCCATGGAAGACGAACAGCCCTCAAGCAGCAAGAAAATATACAGCACCCCTTAAGCAAGAGTCTAAGCAGCAGTACAGCGAAGCTGTAAATAATAATAAACATAGCAGTTATTGGCAGCGAGCACAGGAAATTAAACAAAGGGCTGAATCACCAAAGAAACAGGAATTCAAGCCAAATAAATTTAGCACGCCAAACTACGTAGAGCAAAAGCCAATTCACCTAAGAAAATTTAAAGAGCCTTGATATAGGTGTAATAAACTTGAGCATTGGATAGCAGAATGTCCAGAACCTGCAACCTGTCGTAATTGCGGTGCTCAAGGCACAAATAACACAAACTGCAGCTGCAACAAAAACAAAAGCCAGGGAAACTACAGCCAAAGAAAATAAAGACCTGTATTTTCTCACCCAAACACCCAAAAGGGTCAATACCCTCCCAATTAGCAGCAAATAATTCCCTAATACAGCAAATACCCAGCTGGGTAAATATATCCTGAGTCGAGAGACCATAACTTTCTCTACATTCCTCAAGATTTGATAAGAATGTCTCCGAATCATTCTTTTTCGCTTCTTTAAATTGTATATGGTGTCGTGAGAATATTTGTGCTGTCCTTTTTTCTCTTATAAAGGTAGCATCTTCTAAGCATGTTTCGTACGAACGGCTATACCTGAATGCTGGATTAAACGTACTTTGCTGCGGCTGTATGTGTGGGTTATATGGGATTGAGTACGTTTCGTTGTTCTCCTGATGCACTGGCAATCTGCTATGCTGTCTATTTTATTGCTGGTTACTTTGCTGAATGCTGTTTTGTTCGATTAGTCTGCTGTATAACTGCTGCATTTGCTGTATTTGCTGCTCCGATCGTCTGAATTGTTCATCGTATTTATTTTCAGGCTCTTTGTCATTATTTTGCGTCTTTTCTCTTGAGACGTTGGGTTCTGTAATTCCATCGTCTTCTCAATGGACACGCGGTACATTCCTATGTTCACTGCTCAGTTGTGTGCTGCTTGTAGGATTATATCTGTTTTCATTTGCCTGACTGACTCTTGACTTGAATGTGTGGATGGGATAATAAGAAGTCGAATTCATGCTTAACTGTGTCGTCGTTAAGCTTGGTATTGTATGCGTTAATTTCATCATCGAGTTAGTGCATACTGGTGACGTTGGACTTAATCTATATGCTGTAGATTGTGCTTGAGAACGATTAGTTGCGCTGCTTATTCTTAAATTTTCATTATTTAATCGCTGCATATCTTCTCTTGCGTTGCTGTTTTCCCTTACAGCTGATTGCATTTCCGGTCCGTATTCCATTTCCGGTAATGATAACAAATTCTCATTACTTATGGAGATGGATCTCGGTATTGTCCTCTTGATTGACCGGTTGGCAATTCAATATAAAGCATCCTTCTTGCTTTACTACCTTTTGCTGGAGCTGTATCCATAGCAATATTGGGGATATTTTCTCTTTCTGAATGTGTTAGTGATAAATCTGCTTCAATATTCGGGTTAACCTCGTCTACTGCTGCATTCCAGTCAGCAGACGATGGTCCGAAATTACGTCTAATTTCGTACTTAGCCAACCTATCTCTTATAATTTTGGAATCCGCGTCTATATTTATTCCAATTTTACTCGCGTATACCGAGATTCTACCGTCACTGATATTATTTATGCTGCGTCGTATTACACCGTCCCCTATTGCTGGTTGTAACACTGATAAATCTTCTCCCAAAATTAAATCAAGATCATCACCGTTGTGAGTCATTTTGATTAATTGACAGTAGCTTATTTTGTATTAATAGTTAAATAAATATTTCACTAATAGCTCTGTTTAGCTCGATTTAAATGAAATTTCTTAGCTCTTGTTTAATTCAATATATAACGTAAATTAAACACACCAAGCCAAAATCAAATAATACTTATGAAAAGAAAAAACAATTTCAAGCTAAGCTAATTATAACGGAATTACTTTCCACTAAGCAATCCACAAAAAGAAAAAAGAATAAACAAGTTTGCTTTATTATAAGATGGGCATTACAGGAAAATAAATTACAGCGGGAAAATATGTATATATATGTTTGTTATTAATTATTGTTGTATGTCTATACGCAGCGTTATTATTCTGGGAAATAATATGTGCAGCCTTGTTTATACCAAAATTTCAATAAGTATTTATTGTTATTTTTCTTAAAATCAATAAATATTGGGGTATATGTGCAAGAGAACGTGCAAATTGTGCTAATAAGAGTAAAATATAAACTGGGTTTGGCAAGCAGCAAAACAACAGAAAATAAAAAAAAATTTATGCAGTATAAATTATTTAAACCAACTACTATTCTTGGGAAGCAATTAGGGAGAAATTAAATTTTCGTTGCAATGGGTATAGCAGGACAAACAAAAATTGTTATTATTTATTAGTTTAATAATAAATAATGCAAGCAAAATGTGTTTAATAAGCGTTAATTGTATAATGCGGCAAAAACACAATTTAACCAAACGTGATAATAGCAAAAGGCATATGAATTAGCATTAATATGTTATATATATGACCAACGAAAATTATAATGTTTAAAAAAAAATACATTAATAATGCTTAAAGCTGCTTCGAGTTATTATTGTAACTATAAAATGCAAATTGGTTATCAACTTTATATGTACTAAAATTAAAAAAAAATAGTCTCTTATAGAAGCACACAAAAAAATTATAAATACTTGGTTATTACAGCTGTATGGGTTAAAAGGAGAGGGAAAATGAATTATTTTTATATATCATATTACCCAGCATACCCAAAAAAAACAACTATACATAACCAAATATATAAAGCAGTGCAAATAACTTATTTAAAAGAAAAAACAAAATTATATTTTCCGTGCACGTCCTCAATATTACTTGCTGAAAATGGCCGTCAGAATGGCCGACCGGCTTCTTCCGGATGTGTGCGAGCTTTGCTGAAGGAAGAGAAAAGGGCAATATGGCTGCTTTTGCGTTGCGCTTCGACGCTTACAATATTTTTTTGTTCGATCGCCTTTAATTATAACAATAAACTATTATTTACGCCAATTTTATGCTGCAACTGGTAATTCACTATAACAAAAAGATCCCTTAAAAAAAACAACCGCGTTGGGCGCCAATGTGACGCTGCACTGGGAGTTAGGGTGCAGGTCAATAATTAAAGATTCGTTAATTAAAAGATTTATTACAACGATAATACAAGCTACTGTGATGGGGTGGGCGCCAGCCGCGTTAATTCGCGACGAGTAAACGATAACTCGTGGGCTATCATAACTTAGATAATTGCTCCGTTGTAATGATATGAGTTCGCTGTAAGGGAAGGGAAGAGGAAGGAGGGGACCAGGATCTCGCACACACTATTACGGATACTCGGCGGTACCGTACGCAGCGAGATTGACGTATTCACCAACCTTTTAACGGCTATACTCAAAGGTATATCCCGGGTTCACGCTCTCGCTGTTCTCTCTCACTCTCTTTCGCTACAAGGTATCCGGCGGCTTCTCACCACAAAAAATAATCCGATCGGGACGGCGAACCGTAGAGCTCTGGCTCTCAGCGTGCTCCAGAGCCGCGATGGTACCACGCGCCAGCGCAGTACGTACTTGTACGTGCTACATCGATCTCACATCGAGCGAGCGAGTCGATTACCGCTGCATTCAGGTTGTAGCGGTACACATATGCTGTATGTGTATGTTGACCTGGTGCTGTTTCAGGCTGGGAGCTCACCCGCCGCTGCATCGCTGCTCGGAGCCGAGTCACCCCTGTCTCCTCGACGACGTTAACCTCGTTAACTGATAGCCACTCCGTCTTCAGCTCCAGGTAAATACTTTGACGTGGGGGTTACGCAAGTGTGCGTATTCATTTATATAGTGTTTAAAGAGGTTTGCTATACACGTTGTTTATGTATAGAAACCTAACCTCATTCTGCTCTATACTGTTCCTTGTACAGCTGTAGTGTTTACATACACGTTGCTCTTTTAGAGCTGTATACTGGTTGGGGTTGGAGGTTCCATAGCCTTCCGTCCGGACGGTGCTTCTTCGCCTAGTCTGCTGTTCTATGGAGCTAAGGAGGATCCTCGAGGCTTCCTTATTTATGGCCTCCTTGCTTCATCTGCTTGGTGGTGCCGAACCCGGAGGAGCCTACCTGATGCTGACCGAGCTCGTCCAGGGCCTTCAACGCCAGGACCACCCTAGTGCTTCGGCTGCTTATGTGTGCTGTGCTTGGGATAGGGTTTTAGTGTGTGAGGGTAGGTAGGGCTTATTTACTATGCGGCTAGGTAGGTGTAGGGAATTATATATGGGTAGGTTCGTTGTGGGTTCGATAGCTCATTACTTGACATGTGCAAAGCACATTGTCACAATAGTTACGAACAACAAATTGTTTTAGCAGGTTATTAATATTAGTTATTAATAATTTGGAAAAAATTACTTGTGCGGAGTATTTTTAATATTATTGTTTAACAAAATTACGGAACAAGCCCGGTTTTGTTGAATTATATTTATAACTATTTTGTTTAAATTTTTTTTCAATAAATTTTTTTTAATTTTATTATTATAATTATATATTTGCGCAAGCAAATATTTTTGGTTAAATTTTATTTTATTTTTCATCTGTGTGTTAGTGTATAAGAGACTGTAAATTCGATTTAAATTGTACCGAGTTTTAATTGTTACTGTACTACTTTGATTGTCAAAATAATTCAGTCTTGGATTGGTCCAAGTATCAATTTGCAATTTTTCAATCAAATAAAAGGAAAAAAGTTGATTTGAAAAGGTTTGATTATTATTTTTAATCGGTTGGCAATATTAACTTTTTTTATCATCTAAATATCTTTGGTTTTAAAAGGTTTTTGTCAATTTCAATTCGGATTTTCTTTTCCTATGCTTTAGGCTGCCCTTTTATAATATAGCGGTGTAGTACCCTATATGTGAATCTGGACACTGAGGTTTCTCCTCAATTGTCCAAACTTTACAGGGCATATGGGGATGCAGTTGGTGTGCCAACTGAGAGGAAATCCTCAGGTGCACAACGCCGTTTCTGCCCTATCAAAAAGATAACGATAAGCAGCTACGAGACGCGTATGTGCAAAATACTCAGTGAGATGCAGGATGCGAGGCACATTAAAAAGGACATTAGATCACTTCCTTTGGAGGAGATCTACGCCCAACTCGATTGATTGCGTCTCAATGCAAAAAGCGAAAAGTTTGAATGCAGAAAGTGTCTCTTAAGACATAGGATCAAGTGCTATGATCCTCAAATTGACGTGACGAGAAGGTCGTAAAATTTCTGAATTGCTTTAAGGCTATTGTGCGGGAATTCCGCCGACCGCCTCTGCTGCGCCAACAAGTAGAGATGGCGTCTTCTCAACTGAGACCGGAGTGCCGCAAATTTATGTCCTCGAAATGTATAAATAATTTTGAAGACATACTGAGGTACGGCAAAGAATATGAACAAAACTTGATATGGGACAAGAAATTTGCGGAATCCACACCAAGAGAACAGGTTCATGTTCCACAAGCCTTCCCAAAACGTAGTTTGTCCAAAGTTTCGGGAAAAGTAGCCGCAGTAGTTGAGAATGAAACAACCAGCTCCTCAGCCATCTTCAACACCGAAGAAGAAGACGTTGAAAAAGAAGAAGAGCAAACAAAAAATAAGAAACATTGTTCTAGCTCATCTTCAAGAGACTGTTATGTAGCCAATGCGTATGGTATTCGCAACGCAAGCCAACGTCAGTACTCGCAACAAAATAAAAATATTGTGGACGCACAAAATATTAATAATGCAAGACAATATTCGGTAAACAAACAGACAGGGTCAAGCGACAATATAACGGTGAAACAAACAATACGTTGCTCAAGCATATTCAACACCTGTGTACACGCCTCCACGTAAGCAAGGAATGATATATGACCACCCTATGCAGAGGCAGACACAGGAATCTGGGTCGCATAGGAATCAGACTAGTTCCTTCTTTGGCATATGTTTCACATGCCACAAAGTAGGACATCGGTATTCCGAATGTCCCAATCAAACATGCCTTCATTGTGCAAGTATGGGACATACAGCGGACCAATATCCTAACTTAAAAACACGTATTGAGTGAAAGGTGTGCCACACAGCTGAGGTCACCCTAGATAATTGTCCAAAGTGTGAGCATGTACAGCAATATCTGAGAAACCTGGCGTTGGTAGTTGGTGAACCCGCGAGGTTGTTTGTTAAGACGGACAAATACCTCACTGACTTTGCTGAACTGCTAAATGGAGAGCAAACAAATGTTCAAAAGGTAAGAGAGAATAATACCTCTGAGCACCTGAAATTGCCGAAATCTGCTGAGTTACCTTTGGTTAAGTCTGCGACTCCTTACAAGTTAACTCCAACGTTCGAAGCATCGAACAGTAGGCAGGTGTTTAACGGACAAAACGATTACTTAAGGAAATAGAGAATGAGAAAAAAACTCTAAACGTATGTAACCCTACCACTGAGAACGATGATACTCGTTACTTATTCCCACCCCAACCTACGATGAAAGAAAAGAGTTTAAGACAGTCTAATGAGAGTAAAATGACTGTCTCTCTTATTCAGGTGCTGAACAATTCAAAATCATCACCGATTAGAACAGTTCGGGGGAGGGGGGGGCAGGAATCGTTCCGTAAACGTTCAGAGAGACAAGTTCGACTCTAGCTCTACTTGATAGTCAAGCCGAAGACATGGTTGCGGGAGTGCAATCCGAAAACCGTTTGTTCTTCTCGGTAAGACTTGGTGGCTAAGACTTTAAAGCATTGTTCGACCCAGGAGCAATGGTTTCACTTATACGCGTTGACGTAGCGGAATGCTACAGAGATAAATGGAAACCGGCCAAGGTAGTCGTGCGGGGTGTCGCAGAACCAGCACTAAAAGTCCTAGGTTTGTTAGATGTTTTATTTGGAATTGAAGGCTTCGATGGCAAACATGCAACTGAGAATAGTCGAGAATATGGAACACTCGATGATTCTCGGCATGTACTTACTCTAACATTGGAACAACGAGTTCCAATCAAGTTAAAATTGGCGATGCCCTTTGGCGCATTGGCGCCGGAAAATGGTAGTCGTTCGGCAAGGATGGGATCCAAGACGGAGACACGAGAATTCTCGCAGAGTGTGCAGGTATCATTGAGATTAATGATGACCAGCGAGAGAGGATAAGAAAGCTAGTAGAGAAGATATTACCACCATCAGGTGATGTGCATGACTCTACTACGTTGATCGAGCATCACGTGGAAGTAGAGCCAGGTGCACGATCAGTACGTCATAAACCGAGACGTATGTCACCTAAAGTCCTCAAATTCGCCCAGGAAGATGTCAGTCTCCTGCTTCCAGGTCTCGGGCGTCTGGCGATGCTGCACGACGATTTCTGGCCGCCTCCTTCTCAAACCGGCGGTGGCCTTCTTCATCGCGCTCGATCGCTCTTTGTTAGAGTATCTGCTCTGTCAGGGCGATCAACTCGCCGTTTGGGTCCATCTGGGAGCTGAAATAAAACAGAAGCTTATTAGTCGCAATTAAAAGTAAATTACGAATAAGGGAGAATTGTCCATTCACTCACACACAAATATTCTCAAACATCATACTCTCAATGCATGGCATACAGTTACCAGGCTCCACCATTGATAACTGTTCTCATGCGAACCGATACGTAACCCTTACTGCTCTACTTGACAACCCGAGGTGGTACATATCTTTTCACATCGGATATATGTACCTCGGTCCGTTTCCGACCAGACTCTTCTAGTCTCAGAATTACTGCAAGAAAGTACTTCTTTAACTTCAAAGGGTCTGTCATACTTTGGTGCCAGTTTAGCCAATATGCCCTTCGCACCTTGGGAAAGCGTTTGGCACTTCCTCATGACTAGATCTCCTACCTAAAACGAGGAAATACGTCTGTTTTTGTGGTAGATCTTTTCTTGACGTCTTTGCTCCTCGTCAATATATTTCTTGACTAAGTCGCGCAGAGCATCAAGTATTTTAAGTCGATCTAGCCATACTTCGGGGTTGTCCAGGATCTTAAAGTCCTGTTTTTCCACTTCCCTGCGGAGACTCTTTACAGGTTGTGGATGACGCCCGAAGTTTAAGAACGCGGGTGAGATTTTTGTACTTGACTGCATTGCCGTGTTTATTGCATGGCGAAATTCGTGCAAGTGTGTTTTCCACCAACGATGATCCGAATCCACAAACGTCGCAATCATCGTTTTAACCTTCTATTAGTTCTCTCCACCGGGTTGGCTTGTGGTCGGTAAGGAGGAGTTCTGACATTTTTTATGCCATACTCCTCCAGCATTCGCGACATTATGCCGTTGATGAACTCAGTCCCATTATCCGTTATTTCTCGAATGCTTTCGACAACGAATTACCGGTCGCCGTACGTAATGGTTTCAGCTCTATCCACCTTGTAAACAAATCTTGAAATACTATGATGTATTTGTATTGACTTTTACTACGTGGAAGCTCCATTACGTCTGCTGCCACAACAGCCCAGGGTCTCTCAATGTTCCGTTTACCCATCAAGCCTTGAGAACCTGCTTGAGACGTCATATAACTCTGACAGATCAGACACTGTAAAACAAATTGGCGGGTATCGTCGTAGATACCTGGCCAATAATAGTCTCTTGCAACACTTTCGTAAGTCTTTTCGACTCCCATATGACCCATGGATGGGTGGAAATGAGAATCTACTAAGACTCGGTTCCTCTGCTCTAAGGGTAGAACAAGGTGCCAGCCTTCTTCTCGTTCTGTTACAGAGTCCAAGAGTTTATCACTTGTAAACCGATATAGCATATCATCCTCAATTTTCCACTCCGGAAATTTCTGAGGGCATGAGCGCACATCGTTTAATCTAGCAATATACCATGGGATTGTAATTACTTCGAATCAGGCAATCTCTTCTTCGTCGGGGTCTGGCTTGACGGCACGAGAAAACGCGTCTGGGACACAGTACAAAGCTCCTTTCTTATGCACTATTTCAAAGTCCCATTGCTGTATTTCAAGTATCCATCGTGCCAACCTACCCGAAGCATCTCTGAGATTTTGGAGCCATTTAAGAGCACTATGGTCGATCACAGCCGTGAATCAATAGGCCTCAATGTATGGTCTCAATCTCTTAATAGCCCATATGAGAGGCAAGCATTCTTTTTCCGTTGTTATGTAATTACGTTCAGCGCGATTTAATAATCGGCTGACGTAGACAATTGAATGCTCGAAACCCTCGTCGTCTAGTTGCGTCAACATCGCACCTATTGCTAAGTCGCTAGCGTCACTTTGGCTTAGAAAAGCCTGGACGGGCTAACACAGGCGCCTCAGCTGACGCAACTCTAAGCTAATAAACGCCTCCCCCTGCTCCTTGGCTAAATCCCAAGCCTGGTCTTTACGGAGCAACTTGGTAAGGGGAGCTTTAATGTCATCTTTTCCATTAATGAATCGAGAGTACCAGCCTACCATCCCGAGGAAAGATCTCAGCTGTTTGACATTACGAGGAGTTGGGTAGTTAAGGACTGGAGCGACTCGTTCCTCGTCAGTCCTCAAGTCGTCCGCGTCCAATTTGTACCCAAGGAACATTAGGCTGGAACAACAAAACTCACACTTCTCTCGATTCACTTTGAGTCCAGCGTCATTCAACGTCCTTAGTACGTATTCGAGCCATTTTAAGTGGTCCTCAAAAGTTTCGGTAATGCCGATCAAGACGTCTAGGTAATTAAACACATGAAGTTCTATCTTAGACCCGAAAATTGCATCTATAAGCCGTGCAAAGGTCATGGGAGCATTTATGAGGCCAAAAGGCATTCTCGTGAACTGCAATAGCCCCGACCCTGGTACAGCAAATGCAGTATAATGCCGGCTCGCCTCGGCCATTAATATTTAGAAGTACGCTTTCTCAAAATCGATTTTCGATATATACCTTGCATTATGCTGCTTATCCAATATGATATCCATATTGGGAATTGGATAAGAATCACGTTTTGTGACTGCATTAAGGTCACGAAAATCGATACAGAAGCAATAACTTCCTTCGGCCTTTCGGACGATGACCGGAGCAGTTGACCAATCACTTGCATTCGGTTAACTAATTCCCTTGTCAAACATCTTTTTAACCTCACTCTGGCAAATTCGAGACCTTGCCCGAGCTCTCTGAGATTTTGAGCCATTTGAGAGCACTATGGTCGGTCACAGCCGTGAATCGATAGGCCTCAATGTATGGTCTCAATCTCTTAATAGCCCATATGAGAGGCAAGCATTCTTTTTCCGTTGTCATGTAATTACGTTCAGCGCGATTTAATAATCGGCTGACGTAGACAATCGGATGCTCGAAACCCTCGTCGTCCAGTTGCGTCAACACCGCACCTATTGCTAAGTCACTAGCGTCACTTTGGCTTAGAAAAGTCTGGACGGGCTAACACAGGCGCTTCAGCTAACGCAACTCTAAGCTGACAAACGCCTCCCCTGCTCCTCGCCCCAATCCCAAGCCTGGTCTTTACGCAGCAACTTGGTAAGGGGAGCTTTAATGTCAGCTTCTCGATTAATGAATCGAGAGTACCAGCCTACCATCCCGAGAAAGGATCTCAGCTGTTTGACATTACGAGGAGTAGGGTAATTAAGGACTGGAGCGACTCGTTCCTCGTCAGTCCTCAAGTCGTCCGCGTCCAATTTGTACCAAGGAACATTAGGCTGGAACAACAAAACTCACACTTCTCTCGATTCACTTTGAGTCCAGCGTCATTCAACGTCCTTAGTACGTATTCGAGCCATTTTAAGTGGTCCTCAAAAGTTTCGGTAATGCCGATCAAGACGTCTAGGTAATTAAACACATGAAGTTCTATCTTAGACCCGAAAATTGCATCTATAAGCCGTGCAAAGGTCATGGGAGCATTTATGAGGCCAAAAGGCATTCTCGTGAACTGCAATAGCCCCGACCCTGGTACAGCAAATGCAGTATAATGACGGCTCGCCTCGGCCATTAATATTTAGAAGTACGCTTTCTCAAAATCGATTTTCGATATATACCTTGCATTATGCTGCTTATCCAATATGATATCCATATTGGGAATTGGATAAGAATCACGTTTTGTGACTGCATTAAGGTCACGAAAATCGATACAGAAGCAATAACTTCCTTCGGCCTTTCGGACGATGACCGGAGCAGTTGACCAATCACTTGCATTCGGTTAACTAATTCCCTTGTCAAACATCTTTTTAACCTCACTCTGGGCAAATTCGAGAACCTTGGGAGACATACGTCTTGGCTTATGACGAACCGGTCTTGCACCAGCTCAACCTCTATGTGGTGCTCCGTTAACGTCGTAAAGCCGTGGACGTCTCCCGAGGGCAAGAGTAGGCTTTCAACTAACTCTTTGACTTGTTTCCGCTGGTCGTCCTGTATCACAATTATACCAGCACATTCAGTGGAAATCCTCGAATCAATGTCATGAGCTGTATCTCTGACGAAGTGTCTTCAATCACTTTCACCAATACGCCAGATAGCTTCGCCTAATTTGACTTCCATATTCCAGTGTTTTAGAAAATCCATACCGTGAATGATGGAATGCTCAATATTCTCTACAATTCTCAGTTGGATATTGACATCAAGGCCTTCTACACAGAATAGAATGTCGATAAGGCCAAGGACTTTAAGTGCTGGTCCAGCCACACCTTTTACGATAACATTGACAGGTCTCCATTTAAACTTGTACTGTTCGACAACATCTGATCGTACAAGAGAGATCATGGCGCCAGGATCGAAAAGTGCTTTAAAGCTTTTTCCAGACAGAGTCGTACCAAAAAGAATAGCCGTTTATCCGATTGGATTCCAGCAATTATCTGATCGGTTTGACTATCGTCGTTAGGAGTCGATGCTGTGTGCGTCATTATAGACGTACTTGGTACGGCATCTGCCCCCCCCCCCTGAACTGTACTTCTCGGCAACGAGTTTGTACGGTTCATGTTATGCACACCATCGAAAACTACCTTCTCCACCAAGGGCTCGTCGTTGAGGACAATTTCCTTCTCCACCAAGGGCTTCTTGTCCTCTTTACTAGGTGTGTCACAACGGGGTGACGATGAGCAACAACCAAGGTCGTTCACTCCGATGGTGCTAAGCGGCTGAGATAACGATCTCTTTACGCCTTCTTCACCAATTATATCTCTGCTACCAGAGTATATTTGCCTTTGGAGTACTTTAGCCCAATCTTTAGCCTCACGTTTTTGTTGGTCTAATAAGGTTCCTTGTTCTGTTTTACCTTGCAAAGCTCGGGTGGGATTGACAGGTTGTGTTCTAAGAACTTTTCCATCTGTCGAATCCCCAGAACATTTAGGATCCTTACATTTAGACTTACTTTCAACACCAACTTCGGTCTGAGTGGGAATTTGGTCTCCGTTAAGGACTTTAGAGAAGTCAGCAAATGATTTGCTTGATTTCTTAAAGAGTTTAGAGGGTTCTCCAACCTTAAACTCTTGCCCTTGTAAACCATGCGGTTTACTTACTGCAGTGCAGGGCGCCCGGAGCAACTCGGGTGCCTTGCGTTCAGGTTTCCCACGTTTTGGAAGAACCTGACGCAGTTAGGACATGTTTGGAGTGTAATGCCACTAGTTCCACACAGCTGGCACTCCTTTGCTACCAATTCGGTAGAGCACTGCTCAGCGGAGTGCCCAATATTTCCGCATCGGTAGCATGTTCGGCTCGGGCAATTCGACGACCTATGACCGACTTTTTGGCATGTGAAACACACGCCGACAAAGTTGGTGCTCAGGTTCGTTGGGTTTACTGCCGTCGCCTGTGGTTGCACATACCTCACCAGGTTTTGTGCCATTTGTGGGAAAAAACATTTTGCTGGGGCAATTCAGAATTCGTCAAAGCACGTCTTTCTCTTTTGCCCGAGCTCTGTTTTTGTTGCCCAGGTGACTGTTGAGAAACAGGCACGTACGATACGGATTTCGAATTGGGGGCACTCACTCCATTATTCGATTTGCCGTATCGTTTCTGAAAACTATTAGCGACGTTGGAAGTACCGTACACACCGGCTGCTTCGTATTCGCTCGAAGAAGAGTTTGGCGAGTTTTTCGCACTTTTCTTGCTCTTCTTCTTAATAGTTTTCTTAGACGACTGTTTATCCGAATGAGAAGACTCATCCTTACTCTTTTCGGTAACAGTCGCCACTTTACCCGAAACTCGTGCTGCACCACTCTGTTTCGGAAAAGCTTCTGGTACGAGCTTCTCGCGCTTAACGTTGGAACTGGAGAATTTTGTGTCCCATGTTAATTGCTGCTCGTACTCTTTACCGTAGCTTGTCAAATCAGAGAAATTCCTGATTTGTCGTACTGGTATGTACCTACGGTAATCTGGCTTCATCTGCGAGTAGGCCATCTTCACCTGTTGTTCTAATGAGGGAGGGCATTTAAACTTATTTACGATCGCTCTGAAACAGTTCAAGAACGTCGTAGCCTTTTCTCCCTCATTTTGTGTTCTTGATCGAAGTTCCATGAGTAAATCTTCGACATTTATTATACGGCCATACTCATTTAGGAACTCGATCTTAAAATCACGCCAATCTCGAAGAGATGGCTGAACTGTTCTATACCAGAACAGAGCTGATTTTGAGAACACATTGGGCAGGGCACTGAACATCCTGCGATCTGAAAACTCGTTGCCATTTCTGAAGTCGTGCAAACGGTTCAAAAACTCTTCCGCGTCCTTTTTAGTCTCACCATCAAAGGACATGTTCCAGATACGCAACTCTCGTGCGCACCCTGTCCGATCGTGCGTTCGGTTATCGTCTTCACGATACCTTGGCCTGGCTTCGTAGAACTCTCTTTCCCGACGGTCATCTCTATTATCCGTCCGGGAACTCCTACGCCTGCTAGTAGAAGGATTCCTACTCTCTTGTCGGCCTTCAGCCGCCCTACGAGAATCGGATCTCCTACGAGCAGGTTCGCAATCAGACTCATACCCATCGGACGAATCCGTCTGAGTGCACTGATCGCAAGTGGCCACCGCACGTTTCTCTCGAGGCGTTTCTCTACGTCTGTCCGACCTCTCTTTGTGACCTTGCTCCGGAATTTCCGGCTGTGCTCGGTCGTCGAGTTTACGGTTGGACTGACGTTTCTGAGTACGTCTCTCCGTACAGCTATCACGACGTTCATCGTTGCTTGAGGCTCTACTCACAGAACGATGGTATCGTGGTTTTCTGTTTGGAGTCGTGTACTCACGCCTCTCTCTTCTATCTTGTCCCTCACAAGTCTTAGAAGAGGTCTCACGACGTCCTATCCTATCATCAACAAATTGACGTTCGGTTGTATTAGCCTCGGGTTGCCTGTTGTATTGTCTAGAGGTGTATCCTCGTGACGTACGACGATCGGCTTCCGTCTGCGAACCCAAGTCAGAATGTTGTGTTGGCACTTCACTCTCTCTAGTGCCAAGATGTCCGCTGTTTATTGCTTTTCAATTGGGAGGTAATGTGCGGGTGCATAGAAACCTCCGAGTTGAGCAGCCGTCACGGTCGTAACCGTCGACGTAGTGGTTGTGCACGAGGTTGCAGCCACCAAAACAGGAACATAAGGGATAGCAGTCGTGGTCGTGTTTGCTGCCAGTACTTCGCCAAACCGTTTAGGTAATTTCTAGACTGACCACTTGGTGACTGAGCTCCATCTTCTTCAGGAATGGGGTGCTCTGTCACTAGCAACGCTTTCGCGATCCGACATTTCGAACTCGCAGGAAACTTCCGTTCCTGATGGGACCACCACTCCCTTTCCTGGAACGAGGTTTCCTTAATTCCCATAGTTCCTGATTTACTAGAGGTTTATATGCAGGCTCTGCCCTTACGTTCTCATCGTATTCTGGGAACCATGGTATTTCCAGATTAAGTTTACACATCTTATCCGATGTCCGATCGTGCGTTCGGTTATCGTCTTCACGATACCTTGGCCTGGCTTCGTAGAACTCTCTTTCCCGACGGTCATCTCTATTATCCGTCCGGGAACTCCTACGCCTGCTAGTAGAAGGATTCCTACTCTCTTGTCGGCCTTCAGCCGCCCTACGAGAATCGGATCTCCTACGAGCAGGTTCGCAATCAGGACTCATACCCATCGGACGAATCCGTCTGAGTGCACTGATCGCAAGTGGCCACCGCACGTTTCTCTCGAGGCGTTTCTCTACGTCTGTCGACCTCTCTTTGTGACCTTGCTCCGGAATTTCCGGCTGTGCTCGGTCGTCGAGTTTACGGTTGGACTGACGTTCTGAGTACGTCTCTCCGTACAGCTATCACGACGTTCATCGTTGCTTGAGGCTCTACTCACAGAACGATGGTATCGTGGTTTTCTGTTTGGAGTCGTGTACTCACGCCTCTCTCTTCTATCTTGTCCCTCACAAGTCTTAGAAGAGGTCTCACGACGTCCTATCCTATCATCAACAAATTGACGTTCGGTTGTATTAGCCTCGGGTTGCCTGTTGTATTGTCTAGAGGTGTATCCTCGTGACGTACGACGATCGGCTTCCGTCTGCGAACCCAAGTCAGAATGTTGTGTTGGCACTTCACTCTCTCTAGTGCCAAGATGTCCGCTGTTTATTGCTTTTCAATTGGGAGGTAATGTGCGGGTGCATAGAAACCTCCGAGTTGAGCAGCCGTCACGGTCGTAACCGTCGACGTAGTGGTTGTGCACGAGGTTGCAGCCACCAAAACAGGAACATAAGGGATAGCAGTCGTGGTCGTGTTTGCTGCCAGTACTTCGCCAAACCGTTTAGGTAATTTCTAGACTGACCACTTGGTGACTGAGCTCCATCTTCTTCAGGAATGGGTGCTCTGTCACTAGCAACGCTTTCGCGATCCGACATTTCGAACTCGCAGGAAACTTCCGTTCCTGATGGGACCACACTCCCTTTCCTGGAACGAGGTTTCCTAATTTCCCATAGTTCCTGATTTACTAGAGGTTTATATGCAGGCTCTGCCCTTACGTTCTCATCGTATTCTGGGAACCATGGTATTTCCAGATTAATGTCTACACATCTTATCCGATGACGCAAAAGGCGTTCGCGGCATTCCGCCTCTTCGCCATTTGCGTTTAAATTCAGATGCTCCAATTGGGTGATTCACGCATAAGCTGGGCCATTCGGGCTTCATAGCTGCTGGCCATAATTTTTTTGACCAGCAGCAGCCGACGTGTTACGTCGGGAGAAGTACTCTCAACTGGGATTTCAGATGAAATCCCTAGTGTTTCAAATACTTCGGAGGTATCCAATTTTCAATTGGAAATTATTTTATTGGACTCACCACAATAAAATAATTATTACTCCTAACGAGTAAAAGAAATTTTGATGTCGGCTTAATTACAATAAATTGTAAAAATGCACCGACTAGTGTACCAACAAAATTAATTTACTTGATCGAAATCCAAAAGATTTTCTTTAAAAGAAATTTATTTCGTCCTTAGAAGGACAAAATAATTAAATTTTGTTGGTTAAAGTTGTGGCAAATCACACACTTAACACTTGCACCAAATTAAAATTAATTATTTAACTTGCTCACAAGTCTACATAATTAATGTTTATAATAGTGTCTTGTGACTCACACACACACCAAGACTCTATACAATTGCTTCTGCAAGCAAAAATAATTATTAACAAAAAAAAATCTTCAAATTATTTCATTATCGTCGGAACCAGTAATGGTAAATTTAACGATTTCCCAAAATATCTCTCTCGCCAGTTATAATCCAAAAGATTCCTCACTGGCGAAAAGAATTTATTTTGTTATGGAAATTAAAATAATTAAAGTTTCAATCTATTAATAAATACAGAACAACAAGTTATAAAGGAAGAAAAGAAAAGAAAAAAAATCAAATTATTTATCTGGCTAACGAGCCTAAATAATTAATTTTAAAATAAATATAAAAATAAATACAGTGTCTTGTGATTCACACACACCAAAACACCATTTATTATTTTGCTTATCCAAGCCCAAAACAAAAAAAAATTTTCCTTTATAATTTGCACTACACTACAAACACAAATTTAATTAAATTATTTCAACAGTAGGGGTATTTCCGAAATGCTGTAAATCCCGTATGGTTTGCATCAAAATAATTATTTCACTAATTGTCGTCCCAAACGACAATTTTTTTCAGCGAAATATATTTATTTTATCCTAAAAAGGACTAAATAAATAATTTATGTTGCTACCAAGTTGAAATAATTTATATTTCCTTTTTTTAAATAAATTGAACGAAAAGGAAATGAAAATTCAATTATTTAACTTGCTAATAAGTCTAAACAATTAAATTTATACACCGAATTATTTTACTCAAACACACCAAAAAAAAAATTATAACCAATTATTTAACTAACAAACAAGTCTAAATAATTGTTAAAATGTTAAAATAATAATGAATTTTTTATTGAATAATAATTATCCGCTTGCATTTATTCGAAAATATATTAATAAAAGAATGTTATACTTAAATAATAATGTAAACACTAATATTAACGATAATCTATTAAACAGAAATCAAATCCGGAGACCAAGGGTTGTTTTACCATTCATAAAGGGATTGACTCCGAAACTAAACGTATTTATTAAGAAGCATGATTTTCTATTAATTAATCGCACTATAAATAAGTTTAACAAGATTATAAAATTGGGTAAAGATAAAACAGTAAACTTAACATCTCTGCGCCTTTTTTATTGGTAAGATTATGTACTAAGTGTGTTTTATTATTGTTGCCTTATTAATCTGTGCAAATTGTAAATTTAATGAGTGTTTTTTTGTATAGCCTTGAAAAGGGACGGTTAAAAAAACATCCGAAACGTCGGTACAAAATAAAAAACTGAGTTCGTGGAGATCAATTGAAGTTTTATTTTTTACTAAGTCTAAATAATTGGTAAAAATGTGTGGAGATATAATTTAAACACACAAAAAGCTACCTCTCCCGAAAGGATCTACTTTTAAAACACTCTCACACAACAAATATAAATTAGATCCCGCGCTGGAACAAATTTATTGTATTAAATTGAAATAAAATAATTCGCCGCAGTGGTTTCCCTCGGCGAAACCAGCTGCAAAGACTTTATACACGTGAAAGGGCTAGGCGATCGCGCTATCTCTCTCTCTCTCTCACACACCTGCCCACCGAGATTTTTATGAATTCCTCTCTAAACCTTTTCGAACGATCCCTTTTTGATCATCTGTTTGGACTCGACAAGGCAGCTTGGTCCGACCGGGTAAGCACTGAGCGAATAGTATTGCGGTCCATCCCTCGTTTCCAAACGGAGTAGCATAGATTTTCTAGTTTATTATTATTATTAAATCAGTATTATCATGCGTTATGTTAAAACCTTTCAATGTTTGTAAATACGTAACTGTATGGCGATCTCAGTATTTTATTTTATTTTTATATTGTGTTAAAATATTCATTTGCTGAACTCCTATCAAATTTTAAATCTTATTATGTTTCTATATATATATTTTATATTTTTGTTGCATAGTTTTAAGGATTTTTATTCATTGTTCTATTTTTATTTATTTGTATAATAACACAAATGTATTGCAAAAGTGCCTACGGGGTTTCTACCCCAAAAGGCCCACTAAACTATATTCATTCATTCATTCATATAGCCCGCCTAGCACCTAACTCCGATTCCCCGCGACTAGGGATTCTCTCTCTCACTCGTACTCGCGGGCGCAATCGGAGAGAGCCGATGATGATCGGCTCTCGCGAAGTCTTTCCCGTGCGCTGTTCGGGGAGGATTCTCGCTGCCCGCGATCCGCGGCGCAAGCTACTCTTTCCCTACTTTACCGATCTCATACAAGCTAGGCAAAGTTCTCCCGTCAAGCTTACGATCTCACCGAGATCGGGCGCTTCCGGCTAAACACGGTCGAGCGCGAACTCTCTCCCGATATACCGGTGTACACCTCTCCTCGGATACCCGAGCAAGAGGGGGAGCACTCTGGTATAGAGACGCGTCTCACACGTTGTCTCTCGCGCTCTCTCTCTGTCTCTCTCAAAGCTCAACCCGCTCACGTTTCGCCGCGACACTTCTCGCGCGCGAAAAGATGGCCGACAAACTTGTAATTTAATTTAATATCGGTGAGGAAACCGAAAGTCCTGTCACGGTCGCCATTTGTGACGTGGTATTCGCATACCCGGAATGATTAATTACTTAATGTAATTAATAAAAACCGTTAGGCCGCGTTGCCCAATACAGCGCACACAATTAATTTATTTATCGCGAACTGCGGGCTGTCGCCAGGAACACGAGTTCGCTGGGACGATCGGTGTGGAGGATTCGGGCAATCCTCCTTGCCTCGACACGATATAAAATTTAATGTTGTCGGCGGGAGCGGGGAGAACAATAATTACACAAATAATTAAAATAAAAATAAAACAGACATTTATTTTAATTAATTTAACATTTGGCCATCCAGGCCGTGTGTTGCGACATAGGTTATTTCGCGCGGGCGGAAGTATCGGGAGCCAACCGGATCGAGATCCTCGCCTGCGGTTGACTCGACCCCGATCTTCGCTATTCGGGTACCGGCGTACCCGAATACACTCCCGATGTACACACACATACAGTCGGGGTAAGGGGGGAACGCGCGGTAATATAAATCAAACTTACTGGGATGCGCCCCGTGGATGGCCCAGCCGATCTGTGTCCCTGTGACCTCCTGGGCAACGGAGGACCGACGTCGGCTGCGGTGTCCAAAAGGCGGCCCTGTGCCGCGGCGAGTGTCTCGCGAACCGCGTTAACACTCACACACTCACTTCCCGTCCTTTTGTATTCACCAAGTCACTCGCGGCTTACCTCGCGAGGATAACCCGGAACTCGACGGCTTCGCGCCTCACGCGCCTTTTCTTAGCCGAAAAACTCTCGATCGGCACCGGATAATTTCGTCCGCCTCGAGCGGCGGATCGGGACGTACTAGTAGGCAATTGCCTAATTTCCGAAAAAGGGATGAGAGTGGGAAACATACACACACTTGCGCTCTCATCCCTGCGTACTATTGTGCGCGTAATTGTACACTTGATATACGTAAACAAATGTCGTCGGTTGGCCTTGACATACCAAAGGCTCCGACGACTTACATTTAAAAAGAGTTTTAAATGCTGTATTTGCCGCGAATAGTTGTGTGACGATTTCCGTCACAAAAATTACGAAAGAAATCACTCTAAAATTCTCGCTTCTACTAGGGATGAAATTTGACCTTGAAATACCTATTTTCAAGGTGAATAATATTTTGAGGAATTATAAATTATTTTATATACATTCAAAACATCAAAATTGATCTAAAAACATTAAATATGTTGTCTATTTTAAGTGGTCGATATATCGACCATCCCCGCAGTCAAAAGGTTAAGTTCTTAATACTAATATCTGCAATCGAAAAATTATTAATGTTAAAAAAGTTATAATTTTGTTTGTTTACTTATATTTTATGTATTATGAGTTTATTTTATGTAATTATTGATTTACGTTAATATGAATTCAAGTTAATGAAAATTGTGATTTAAAAAAAGAAAAAATGTAATTATTTTAAAAAGGGGTCAATGAAGTATTTTAATTTTCAGTATTTTGAGTTCATAAAATGTTCCTTTACAACATCCAATCGAAATATATTTCGTTCTGAGACCCTTTAATTAAATTCAATCGAAGCCCACCGTGCTTACTAATTGCTTGGGCATGTGTATAAAAGGGAGTGATTGGAGTGCCAGAAGTAGCTGGGGCAAAGAGGATTCTAAGACACTTACCATCAGAGCATGGTTCTGATCCATGCTAACAGTTTCCTACCTTACCGACCGATGGTAATACCGACGCAACCTACTTTACCAAAGCCTGGCATATCGATACGCGCCCCCTAGTAGGAACCTGCTTTATCGACAAGAACCTGTTTTACCATGGCATATCTATAAGAAGCTGTTTTACCATGGCAATCGATGCGCGCGCCCCCCAAATGGAATCTGCTTTACCATGCTTATCGATGCGAGCGCCCCCCCCCTGAATCTAACTTAATTTACGACAGTATCGAAGCGAGCGTCCCCCATCGGCACGCGCGCGCGCCATCTTGTCAACGCGAGTTACGCGACATAATCTGTTGTATCGACTTTGACATTAATAATTAATTATAGTTATTAATGATATATGGAATGGATAGATGGTGATAAAAGAAAAAAAAACTTTGTCTGTGTTTTAGTTAATAATGGATCTACAATAATGTCTTTGTTATAATAAACATTTTGAAATTTTGCATACATATCATACAAGAGAGCATACTGATTATGTGATATACCAAGATTTAAGTTTCCATAAGGATAATATTGTGAATTAAGAAATAGTTTTATATTGGTAATGTCGCAATGATCAAACCTACTTGCATTCATGGAATTTATATTTTTTCGATTAGTTTGAAATGCTACGATTACAAATCTTGGTTTTTCCAACTGATTAGTTGTTTTACAGTCCAGATGTGTTGTGATGTTGATGGTAACATTGTATATTCATACAATTCCCAAAACCGGAAGCTCATAGCTATCGGTACATCTTTTTGAATATAATTAAATAATTGTATTTTACGTCGATCTGACATTACTATATAAGGCATCAACCATTCTATACGATTTAAATGAATCTTGAATGATTCGTAGACATTTCTCTCATTTACTTTAAAAGATTATTGTACAACAGCATTCAAGTCATTTCTAGATCTTATAAGTATGAGCTCGTGTTTAACATTAATAACAATTTTTCGATAATCTTCGGTGAATCCTAAAATTATAGACAATGGTATAGAAACGTCAAAATATCCATTATTATCAGTTATTTGATTTTTTTCTTCATCATCTATCCATTCAGCATTTTCTAAAAATTTGCTTTGATTCGGACTATAGGAGATATAACCTTTCATAAGACTAATTAGTCCTACATTTTTACATCTATCGATTTCTATCGCATTAATTTCATATCGAATTTCTTCGAATAAATGGCAAATAGCATTATTTTCTAAAGTTGTGTGAGATAATGCAGTTCCATCAGCTTTTGTTATTTTCCCACAAATGTGAAGTAAACTTTTGTATGGTAAAAGGCATAGATCTTGATGTTGTATGGATATACGAATCTCATCACTATTATTGAATGCTAGTGAAGTGTACGGCTGATGCGGATGTATTTCTTGATGTGCTATCGATTCATCAAAGACAACTGGTGACTGCATTTAGTATTTCTTCCATTTCGTTGACGACAGCGACAAATTAAAATGCAAGTTATTTTTTGTTGTTTAGTCTTCTTTTCATTATGTCGACGATTCTGAGACCCAAGCTCCTTAGAAATTGAATGTTTGACGTGTTAGTCTGTTGACTGTCTGAGGACGATTGATCGTCTGACGGCATGGTGACGAGTTAATATACCCTCTACCAACCTTAGCATTAAAAACAATTACCATCACGTCACTTTTTTTAAATGTAAGCGAATTGTGATAATCTCACCACGAAGATTTACTAAGTCACCGTCTTGATCTATGATACGTAATTGCAAGTAGTCGACAATTTTTACAGATATAGGTAAGTAAATAATTTGCTTTGGAACATCAATAATTTTATATCCTGGTGGTACAGCAGGAAAAAATTCATGAATTGTATGAATTTTATTTTGGTTAATGTAAGCTCCTAAAGTGATATTACATTTAACTCGCAGTGCTTTACTTTGAGAATGGCTACTGGTAAGTCAGATGTATGACTTATATGGGGTGGTAAGAGACGTTTTGTAAAACCTAGCACACGTCCGATAGAGTCATGTGGACGAAAATCAATCTGATGACTGGATGTAATAATAGTGCGCAACGTGTTGTTGTTTAGTTTGATACTCATTTTTATATTTTTTTATTTAAGAATTTCCAATAATGTTTCTCAAGATCTTTTATTTCATAACTACCTGTAGCTAGTTCAATAGTTTCATTTCCAATGTTGAATTTATTGTGTCCAAAATCAATGTTTGGAATTGAGTTGAATGTTAACACTTCAACGAGACCTAAAGCGTATGTCTTGTCATGATTTAATTCAATAGGTGGAAAATAGTGAGTCTCCAATACTGAGGAGGTACCTGACAAGCTGAGAGTCAAAGATTCAATCATCTTGACTGTTCATCTATTACTAAAATCTTAACAGCAGCAACATTTATTTATAAAGATTATAATTGTCTGAATGGTTCAACAAATTTGCTAGAAATTTTAAGCAGAGGTGTCCACAAATAAAAGAATTAAATTCTTGATATCTTTTATAATTATATTGAATTTTATTATTTTTTTAAGTAATTAATAATATCTGTGGGTGGTCTCAAATCTCCAAAACTGTCGAAATAGGAAACGTTACCATCTTTGCGATAAGCTACCCAATGAGTACCAGGACCAGTCGTGTTATCGAGATTTACAACAGCTATATTGGACCACTGCAAATATTGGAGTGAGCGCTGGTAAGAAACCACCCATTTTTGTAATGGGTAGTATTCTTGATAATATTATTTTACGTTTACCTCCCACTTTCTTTACGCCATCTCGTACAGCTTTTAACGCTGATTTAATAACTACTTTTGAATTACTACTAGGTGTAATAAACTTTGATGTTTTATTAATTATTTTTTTAAAGAAAATTTTTTTTTCTGTATATTTTTACGTTTTTTCACTCCCATACCAAGTTTAGATTTCATTTTCATAACGTTTGTTATAGCACAAGCTGTAGCTATTTCACCAAAATTAGCGTCCTTTGCAAACACACGATTCCACGCCTTCTCTGCTACAACTCGATCGGCAGCGTTTCTAGCAGCAATATTTTCCCGGTTCTGTGAGTAAGCAATATCGTATTCCTTACAAGAAGCGTCCAATGGATTAATACCAGGATCTCCACGTTCTAACCTCTTTTTTAATTTAGTACCTGTTCCACAATATTGATAGCCTGGTACATGCAGTTCGAATGGTAATTTATTAATAAGTTTGTTTAGTGCACCTTTACCTTTGCGAACAATCATTTCACTCCAGAGGTTCAAGTATGAATGACTCTGAATCATATAAATACTTCCCTTTATTCTATTTATTAGTCAAGAGTGTGATTGAAACTTTGAAAGCAATAGATTTCAAAAAACAGTCTCCTTAAAGAAAATTTTTTTTTCTGTATATTTTTACGTTTTTTCACTCCCATACCAAGTTTAGATTTCATTTTCATAACGTTTGTTATAGCACAAGCTGTAGCTATTTCACCAAAATTAGCGTCCTTTGCAAACACACGATTCCACGCCTTCTCTGCTACAACTCGATCGGCAGCGTTTCTAGCAGCAATATTTTCCCGGTTCTGTGAGTAAGCAATATCGTATTCCTTACAAGAAGCGTCCAATGGATTAATACCAGGATCTCCACGTTCTAACCTCTTTTTTAATTTAGTACCTGTTCCACAATATTGATAGCCTGGTACATGCAGTTCGAATGGTAATTTATTAATAAGTTTGTTTAGTGCACCTTTACCTTTGCGAACAATCATTTCACTCCAGAGGTTCAAGTATGAATGACTCTGAATCATATAAATACTTCCTTTTATTCTATTTATTAGTCAAGAGTTGTGATTGAAACTTTGAAAGCAATAGATTTCAAAAAACAGTCTCTTAAACTTCCAGTCAAAAATTTTGATACTCTTACAGAGGTAAAAGATAAAAATATTAAACGACATGGTGATTTGTTACCGAATACCATACGTGCTGTATTTTGTGGACCGTCAAACTGTGGAAAGACTAATGCGTTACTAGCGCTAATCACGCATCCTAATGGTTTAAAATTCGAGAATATTTACATATACTCGAAGTCCTTGAATCAACCGAAATATAAGTTTCTTGAGAAACTCATTGAACCAATTGATGGTGTTGAATACTTACCTTGCAGCGATTATGATCTTGTAGTATCCCTCGATACAGCTCGTCCTAATTCAGTTCTGATTTTTGATGATATTGCGTGTGAAAAGCAGGGTAATGTAAAAGCTTTCTATTGTATGGATCGACATAAAAATGTTGATTGTTTCTATCTTTGTCAATCATATGCACAAGTACCGAAACATTTAGTTAGAGATAACGTAAATTTTTTAATAATTTTTCGGCAAGATGATATGAATTTAAAACATGTGTACAATGATCATGTTAATACTGACATGACATATCAACGTTTCAAAGACTTGTGTTCATCCTGTTGAAAAAGTAATCATGGTTTCTTAGTATTAGATAAAGATCGAGAAATAAATGATGGTAGATATAGGAAAGGATTCGATCAATTTCTTATAAATGCAGCATTAACCGTTTGAAACAGTCATTCTAGTCCAAGTCTTTGAAAAGTCAACATGACTGATTTTAGTGAGCAAATTAATGTTCTACAGCAAATGGAAAAAGCTCGTAATGCCATCAAACGCAAATATGATTTACTCAAATCAAGCAAAACTGATACTGAAAAAATTTTAAATGAAACATTTAAACCTATTGTTCAACCACTTGAAAAATTAGTTAATGTTTCTGAAACACCTTTCCACCAACGGAAGAAAAAAAAGTTAAGTTCATAAAGAAAACTAAAGAATTAAAGAGTGAAGAGGAGATTTATTTTGATGATGATGACGAAGTAGGCTACATGTCTGCAGTTAGTGATGTTGATACAACCTTAACAGATACCCCACCAACATCTCCAAACTTTGATCTTGAGAATAAATACATTACAATGCTTCGAAGAGGAGAAACTAAAACATTAGACATAGTGTACGGTGTAAGAAAGTTTATGAATGATACGTTTAAAATTGGTGATAGTCCTATATCATTTGATAATGATGATATTATAGGTAATAAAAAGTATAAAAAAAGTCCTGATCTTGTACAATTATTATTTAAGAAAGAACCTGACAATACAGTCATTAAGAAAGCGGATTTGAATGCTTATGGTGAAATTATTAACAATACGAATGCTTTTAGAAATTATTATAAATCAGCTGAAGAAATACGAGAACAATCTAGTAACAAGTATAATAATTATATTGCAAAGTTAATTAAAAATAAACGACGTAGTGGTACTGGATTATCATTACCCCCACCACAAAAAATCGTTTACAAACATTCTACTACTGACTATATATATTGGGACAATCCTAACGAACTAATAGATCGTTTAAGGCTGTTGTTAGCTGAAACATCAGCTGGCAATCAAAATCACGTAAACGAGATTCATTCTATCATTGAAGAATTACACTACCGGCCAATTGCTTTTGCCCACTTCGACTCAATTTTACCCGTTACAAAAAGTATCATAACTTGGGTAAAAATTGAGATAAATAATCTTAATGAAAAAATTTATACATAATCTTAAGATAAAATCAAACATTTTTTCTCCTAGACATTTTTTTTTTAAATTTAATCCTTCCGAGATACATAAAGTTGAAAAAAAGACGTGTTTAAAAAGAAAACCACCAGTCAAAACGTAAGAAGGTCTTTAAAACAATGTTTATATAGTGCGTTCGAAAGCTCTCGATTCAAGCTTTTCAATTTTTTTTATAAAATTATTTTCCGATGTTTGGTTGAAGTGCAGTTTTAAAATGAAGACGAACAAGAAAATCAGAATTTTATACATTTTGATTTTTATGTTAAAAACATTAAAAAACAAAAAATTTAGATATGGACGGTAAACCATTAAAAAGCCCTTGCTTCAAGCTTTTAAATGAACTGTCGAACAATTATTTATTTCAATTTTTACCCAAGTTATGATACTTTTTGTAACGGGTAAAATTGAGTCGAAGTGGGCAAAAGCAATTGGTTGGTAGTGTACGTGAGGCTAATATCATCCATTGAAGATTACAAAATGAGTGTTGATGTGTTTGGTAGGCACTTGGGGCGTATGCCAGTTAATCGTGATCCTCCAGGCATTGGATACAAGCATACTCAAGATGGACAATATGACATTGAAAACAAGAGACTATGTAACGTGGCAGCACCAACTCAACCAAAGAATGCTGTAAATCTTAAAACTCTGCAGGAGGAAATAAAAAAAAATAACTGACGTCACAACATGATTATTAAATACAATCACTGAAATAAAAAACTTAGTAGATATGTTACGAGATAAAATTGATTTAAAAATTAAGAATTATGATGTAAAACTTGTTCGAAATGTAAAAGATTATAGTTCAATTGTAAACAATCAAATTTCATAAATAATAAAATATTATAAATAGATTGCATATGTTAATATTACATCATTCGATAAGTATGATGGGACCGAGTGGTAGTAAAGGTTATACTCCTCTTGAGCAAAATAATCAAAAAACAAAGGATCAACATTCACAGCAGTAGAAACAGTATCATAAAAAATTCTCTACAAACACGAAATCTATGCCAGAACAAAAAGGTTATACAAAGTTATAAAAAAAATGCAATCTGAGCGACGACATTTGGTAGAAGAACTTCATAAACCAGCACGAAGAAATTATGCACGTCAAAAGTATGAACTACGTGATTTGAATGAAACTTGGCAAGCTGATTTAGTTAAAATGATACCTTATCATTACTTACAGTCATTGACACACTGTCTAAGTTTGCATGGGCTGTACCAGTAAAACAAAAAAATGGTAAAGAAGTATCAAAAGCAGTAGAATCAATATTTAAAAAAGGATATGTGCCAAAGAACTTGCACTGTGACCGAGGCAAAGAATTTTACAATAAAGATTTTGATAGTCTCATGAAGAAATATAAAGTTAATTTATACTCAACTGTTAGCAAACTTAATGCTTCCATTTGCGAACGATTCAAATGCATGTTGAAAAGTAATATGTGGAAAAAATTTAGTTTACAAGGTAATCATAAATGGTTAGACATCTTACCAGATTTAATCATGAAATATAACAATACTAAACATTGAACAATTGGAATGAAACCTTCAGATGTGACAACAGCTGATGTTGGTGCAATAATTCAACTCATTTCCACTCAAAATCTCTCAAGAAAACTGCTTAAATATACAAAGTTTACAGTTGGTGATAAAGTGCGTGTTAGTAAAAGCAAGCAAGCTTTTGAGAAAGGTTACACACCAAACTGGTCTACAGAAATTTTCACTATCGACCGAGTTAGTCATACGAATCCAGTTACATAGGATTATTAGAATAAGCCAATAGCAGGAGGATTTTATGAGCAGGAACTTCTCAAGACTAAATGACCAGATATATATTTAGAAGAAAAAATTATTAAAAAAAGTGGTAATAATTATTATGTAAAGTGGTTAGGATTTGATAATTCTCATAATAGTTGGATAAATAAAAATGATATGTAAGTTTGACATAAATAAACACTTCATTAATTAAAGAAATTTGTAGTTATTCATTTATTTATTTATTTAAAAAAATATAATACTTAATTAAAAAGTTAATCATTTAGTTACATTTATTTCATAAATTTTTTTTAACAATATAGGTGTAACAATTGTACTAGTTTTCATGATTCTTAAACGAAATCGTTCTCGATCGCAAGCAATCTGCATACATTGTCCCCGTCGAGCATTCTGGTATGCATGTTTCCATGTATGCAAATAGTGAATTTCAACGTTTTCTTTAAAATGAACATGTTTATCACTATTCATCTGAAAAATAGTAAAAAAAAATTAAAAAACATATTACAAGCAAATGGTATTGATTTAAAAAAAAAATTGGATACTTACTGCATTTTATAATGACCCCAAGCCAATGTGTCTGTACTGTTTAGAATTAAATATCTCTTATCATCATGTGGATTGAGTGCAACTTTTTCTTGTCTAACAGTTTCAACCTTATGCAATTTAGGTTGAATTGTGTATTGCTGTCTTTGTTTAATATTTGAATTTTGTAAACAGTTCAGGTAATCATTAAAATCGATTGTATTTTTCACGACTGACGTTTTGATTCATTCACTCGTGTACAATACATCTTACTTCTTAAGCCTATAAATTCTGTTAATATTTATCCATTACATTCATCCTTCATAAGTCCAACAATTTTTTTATTTACGCGTAGCATTCCAAATTCAATGTCTTCGGGGTAATCTGAAGTGTCAAAATATTTTAAATTACTTTTTATATCCTCGTATATATCCTGACACTTAATAACATAAATTAGACTATCTGTATCCGTGTATAAGAGTTTACAATTTCGTTGATACATTTTTATCATATAGTTGTAGTGGAAATCGTACATAAGTGTTTTTGAGATATCCAGTACTGTGAGTCCTACATATATAGGTTTATTCATAAATACTTCTGTTTTCTGCATTTCAATGGCAACTAAATTTTCTACTATGAAAATTTGGTTTTGATATTAAAGCTTCTACACCATATCTTCCATCCCACTTTGTTATAAGTTTTACGTCTACATGTTTACGCACATTTTACATAGTCTTACCAAACACAGCATTATTCATTAGTTTAAATAAATTTTAGCTGAAGCTCTCATTGAACTATTTAATTCTATGTAAGGTTTGAGCCAGGTTGACTGCGCAAACTGTAAAACTTTATGAATTTTTTTTAAATGAAGTCCATTTGATACTGCCTCCTTGAGGGTTCGGTAATGTATGACATAATTTCGTTTATTTTCGAGAGTAGCTAAAAGTTTTTCCTGCTTTGAACCAGGAGGTTTTGCATGATTCGTACAAAAAGGTAAATCATTATGCTTATATGAATACTATGTGGATAGTCTAAATCTCTAGTATGTAACCAATTGATGCATCGCCATCAATTTCCAGAAAATTAATATTTTCATAATTTTCTAACCATTCGAAACCATTGTAAGGTAGTGCTTGAGTCATCGACCAACCGTACAAATTGTTAGTATCTAAGTTGTAACGCTGCACTGGGGATCAGGGTGCAGGTAAATGAGGGTTAGCAATTAATTATAAATAAAATAGGTATTTATTATAAAAAATAATAATTATTGGGTGGGCGCCAGCCGCGTTATTACGCGACACTACCGATTACTCGCGGGTAATCGTAATAAAAAGAATGTGCAGTACTCAATACCATCACCGGCCCGATATCCGGCCGGGTTTCGGGTACACCGGGATACGCTGTATGGTGGGGAGGGGAAGGACGGGAAGGAACGGAATGCTGACACGCACCTTATACGGTACTCGGCGGTACCGTCAGCTGATAGAGGTATTTTCACCAACCTTTACAGGACTCCGGGATACTTGGTCGGGAAGCTGCTACTCTCTCTCTCTCTCTCTCTCTCTTTGCTCACTCGTACTCGATATGACTCGCACACTAGCTATCGGTTGTCGTCGGATTGACCGTCCGTAGAGCTCTGTCTCTCGGCGTGCTCGAGAGCCGCGATCGTACCGCGCGCCTGCGCAGTACGTACTTGTACGCGGTACATCGATCTTGCATCGGGCGAGCGAGTCGATTACCGCTATATTCAGGCTGTAGTGCACATGTGCTGTAAGTGTTCAGTTCATGTCTCGGAGATGCTGTATACTTCTTCCTAGGTAACTATTACCTCGTTCCTTCTAGCGTTATTCACTAAGTTGTACGGTGTGAGTTTCAGGTACGAACTCACCCGCCGCCGCATCGCTGCTCGGGGCCGATTCACCCCTCTCCTCGACGACATCAACCTCGGTGACTGATAGCTTCTCCGTCTACAGCTCCAGGTAAATACTTTGTCGTGGGGATTACGCAAGTATGCGTATTTATTTTATATACTGTGAAAGAGGTCTGCTATATACGTTGTTTACGTATAACAACCTAACTTCATTCTGCTCTATACTTGTCCTTGTACAGCTGTAGTGTTTACATACAGCTGTATATCTTCTTCCTTGCTCCTCGTCCTCTTAATGCGTACTTGTATTGATTACGTGGCTCTTTTACAGCTGTATATTGGTTGGCGTTGGAGGTTCCATAGCCTTCCTCCCGGATGATGCCTCTTCGCCTAGTCTGCTGTTCTGTGGAGCTAAGGAGGGTCCTCGAGGCTTCCTTATTTATAGCCTCCTTGCTTCATCTGCTTGACGGTGTTAAACCCGGAGGAGCCTACCTGATGCTGACCGAGCTCATCCAGGGCCTTCAACGCAAGGACCATCCTAGTGCTTCGGCTGCTTATGTGTGCTGTGCTTGGGATAGGGTTTTAGTCTGTGAGGGTAGGTAGGGCTTATTTACTGTGCGGGTAGGTTGCTGTAGGGAATTATATATGGGTAGATAGGTGTTCGTTGTGGGTTCGATAGCTCGTTACTTGACATGTGCAAAGCACATTGTCACAAAGTACAGTAGACAAACATCCTCTTTATCAGAATCATAGGTATCTCTCATATATTTATTGTTTGCGATAGCGTATCTGTTTGAACATTGACTAAGACCTCCTCTAATTCATCGTTCTACAAACAAAACTATTTCGATATCACATAAAAGTTTTAATTCTACACCTATATGCTTTAACATGCAATCCCATGTAAATCCTGGTGTAGTAAAATAGTAACCTGGACCGTATGCTTTAATGCATTGATCACGAAAATTCTCGAAAAAAATCAACGAATAATAAGATATCCGTCTTCATATATAGATCTGAATATTGACCTAGTGTTTGTAAATTAAATTCTTGCCATACTTTTTGCGCATGCTCATAATCATCATCCGATTCTGTTGAGTCGTTAAGATGACTGAAAAATTTATCTTTTTCAGGTAATTGAGTTTCATCAAGTTTCTCAAAGCAATCAATATACTCATAAGGTAAAACTCTTTTTCGAATTAATAGTCTGATTTTTTCCTCTTAAATATTTGAAAATACTGAATTAACTATTTTATACTCATGAAGATAAGATGCTAATTTGTCAAGTGATGAAGCCATAAATCGGTAAGAATCTATAAATCGAAATTGAATATTGCTATTTGCAACATGTTTTGTGAAAGAGAAGTAACGTTCCTTAGTCAATGGAAGCAAACCGCTGCGACCTGTAAAATTATTACAAACATCATAAATTATAAAATGTGCATCATAGTCACTGAGATTATGAAATACGACAGATATCATTCTTGAGTCTTGATAATTAAGAT
This sequence comes from Theocolax elegans, assembly GCA_026168455.1. Lineage (NCBI taxonomy): Eukaryota > Metazoa > Arthropoda > Insecta > Hymenoptera > Cerocephalidae > Theocolax > Theocolax elegans. Next base: position 59,005,777 of record CM047427.1, read on the forward strand.
TACAGCCAGCATGCGCAGGACCTCTATATTTGTTCGTTAAATGACAGTGATCATGAACTTTAATTCGATTAGCAAACGATTTTTCACAAATATGACAAACATTTGAATTTCTATGATAAGTAATTTTTTCTGAAGTTAGTGTTTCCATAGGCTTTGGATGTTTGTATACATTTTGAATAAAGTTAGCAATAAATTTTAATTCTTGAGCAAACCATTTGTCTGTATCTTGTCCTCGATAGCAATTATATCTTGAAATATTTTCATGATAACTACATTTCAAATAGTAACCAATACTAAATATTTCATGCCTTTGAAATGCTACACTTTTCTTAATAATTTCATTTTCCTCCTTCTCTTGAACAATAGGTTTCAACAGACATTCACAGTCGGCATATATAATAAAAGGAATTTTTTCTTTACAATGAAAATTTTTAAATTTTATTACATTTTTCCCTCTTTCGGTAGAGTTATTTTACAATTATTCATTTCTTTACAACACAATTCATGTTCACTGAGTTTTTCTGTAGTATTAAAAAAGTGTAAACATCTATCACATATGTATTGTTTACGTTTTGTACTTGTTAAACTTTTTCTTATTAATCTCGACAAGTCTTTAATATATACATAATGATATTTTATTTCATCATTATTGCAAACAGAATCTCTGATATCAAAAGAATCTGTAAATTTAAGTAGATTAATATGTTTATTTTTTTTATTCTTTGTTAAATAAAGAGGTTTGAAATTTTTGTTTTCGAAACCAAACACGTTTATTGATATGTCACTGTTTTGTTTTTCAAATCTGTGAATTTGACGTATAGATACTGGAAATGTGATACCTTTCATATTTAATTCATTGCTAAAAGGTAAATAATGTGTAACTCTATATGGATGATTTTTGTAAGAAACTGGATGCAAAGCGGATAGAATCGCCCATTTAAAACATTCTTCATCATTATTTTGGACATTTATACATGCTTTATTTTTCTGTATGGACTCTGGTAACGGTATTAAGATCCTGCAGCTCGTAGTGGATTATATCTATTTATATTAAGTTGAATATTTATAATTGAATCAAGTCTCCAACCAGAATCCCGCTCTTGAAATTCTTCTACATCTCTTAAAAGATAGTCTCGTACATGCTCATTAGACCATGATTTCAATAATGTATATGGAAAAATTTCAACGTTAGGTGTAGTAAAGTGTTTGGTATCAACTATTTCCCTAATATTATTTTCAACATTATTTGAAATTTTTTTAAATTTGCATGATAATACAGTATTTATTTTATACGTATTACCATTTTTTAATAGTTTTTTCACATTCTTTGTGAATAAAATTAAAACATCTTTTAAAAACGAGTTAAATCAATGTGCGTAATGTTTGCAATTACATTCGTTTGCATGCGATTCTCAAAAGCACTATCCAATTTAATCCAGCGAACTCGGTCACTTATATTTACTTTACTGATTCCTTCTCCTTTTTTGACTTTTGCAATTAACCGCACTTTCATGCATTCAACTTCAGAAATAGCATACAGTACCGCTTGTTTCTGAGATATGGAAAGCAAATTATTATGAGAAACTTTTCGTAAAGTCTTGAGTGAAAAAGTACATTGGTTTATCCACCGATCTACAATTTCAGGCTTAAATGTTGTTGTTAAAGAAATCAAATTTTCAGCTTCCTCCAAGTAACGTACATGACCTAGACACACTGCTAAAATATTTTCCATTTTTAGAGACGATGTGAAGCTCAAACTATTAAAAACAGAATGAAACCTCATTGTGGATACGTCTCGTTATATACTCTTTACAAGAGATATGATGGGGGAAATATTGAGTGTAAAATGTTAATATAAAAATTTGAATATGAGATAAAATGTACATGGAGAAAAAACAATATACGCGGTTTACATTCCCCGCGCTTTCGCTAGCAAGAGAGAGGATCTGTATTGCAATGCGCCACCGCTCGAGTACGGAGAGAGAAAGAGACGCGAAGCTTCAACTCTCTGAGACAAGGGGGCGCAGCGTCATCTCGCGTGGGGGAAAACGTCAAGCTTCGTCTCATACGCTAACTCAAGTGATGCGTCACCGCTCGAGTGGCTGGGTAGTTGGCGCATGCGCGAAGAGGAAATAAGATGTAGAATGTTAGGTAATTTTGTGTGTGTGTGTGTGTGCGTGTGTGTGTGTTTAGATGCTTTGTTAATAAATAAACTCAAATTATTTTTATAAAAAATATATATATATTTAAACAAAATTATATTGTACAAAACATTAAACTAACCTAATTAAAGTTATACTAATAATAATAATATTAATGTAAAAATGTAGAAAATTTATAAATATACTTAAATCTAATAATATAAAAAACAATCTATAACTATATTTAAAAACTAAAAATGAAAATGTTAGGTTGTATAAAAAAAAACGTATAACATATATATATATATATATATATATATATATATATATATAAAACAAATAATTCTAATAACTAAAGTAAAAAAAACAAGTATAAAATTTTTTTTGGTAAAAAAGTAACTAAATTATTTTTTTTGGTCGCGTTTTTCTTCTCTTTGTTGGTCCCGCTTCCTCCTCAATCGCTTCGTCTTTAATAAAATTGTCAAAAAAATTCTGAAATTTTTTCCTCCGTACATTACTTTTAATGGGTAACGGGTTTTCCAACTGTAAAGAAAAAAAAGTTAAATTTTATATATTATTTATAATGTTTGTATTAAAAAAAATTTTATGTTTACCAGAACGATTTTCTTTTATTTTTACGTTGCTCCCCGTCGGTCGTGGTGGTGTTGGGAGTGGTGGTGTTGATGGTGGTGGTGTTCGTGGTGGTGGTGGTGGTGTTGTTAATGTTGGCGGTGGTGGTGTTGGTGGTGGTTGTGGTGTTGGTAATGCTGGTGGTGGTGGTGGTGGTGAAGTGGATGCTGGGATGGGGTGGATTATTAGGTGGGGGTGAAGGAGGCTTTTGAAAGTGGGTGGTGAATGTATCGGTGATACAGGGTCTGGTGGAATACTCATAGTACTGAAAATCCATGCATCGGTGGTGCATCCCACCTCGTCCGCTTATTATTTGGTCTAACCTGTAAATAAATATAAAAATATATGTTTATCTATAATTTACAAAAAACATATTTATACTCACATGATCTTCCGCAGATTGCGGCGGGAGCTCGAAAGTGCAATGCTCCGCTCGGTGTAAAAATTAATTAATTAAATTATGTAAAATAAATTTTTAGGTGTAGTAAAGTGTTTGGTATCAACTATTTCCCTAATATTATTTTCAACATTATTTGAAATTTTTTTAAATTTGCATGATAATACAGTATTTATTTTATACGTATTACCATTTTTTTAATAGTTTTTTCACATTCTTTGTGAATAAAATTAAAACATCTTTTAAAACGAGTTAAATCAATGTGCGTAATGTTTGCAATTACATTCGTTTGCATGCGATTCTCAAAAGCACTATCCAATTTAATCCAGCGAACTCGGTCACTTATATTTACTTTACTGATTCCTTCTCCTTTTTTGACTTTTGCAATTAACCGCACTTTCATGCATTCAACTTCAGAAATAGCATACAGTACCGCTTGTTTCTGAGATATGGAAAGCAAATTATTATGAGAAACTTTTCGTAAAGTCTTGAGTGAAAAAGTACATTGGTTTATCCACCGATCTACAATTTCAGGCTTAAATGTTGTTGTTAAAGAAATCAAATTTTCAGCTTCCTCCAAGTAACGTACATGACCTAGACACACTGCTAAAATATTTTCCATTTTTAGAGACGATGTGAAGCTCAAACTATTAAAAACAGAATGAAACCTCATTGTGGATACGTCTCGTTATATACTCTTTACAAGAGATATGATGGGGGAAATATTGAGTGTAAAATGTTAATATAAAAATTTGAATATGAGATAAAATGTACATGGAGAAAAAACAATATACGCGGTTTACATTCCCCGCGCTTTCGCTAGCAAGAGAGAGGATCTGTATTGCAATGCGCCACCGCTCGAGTACGGAGAGAGAAAGAGACGCGAAGCTTCAACTCTCTGAGACAAGGGGGCGCAGCGTCATCTCGCGTGGGGGAAAACGTCAAGCTTCGTCTCATACGCTAACTCAAGTGATGCGTCACCGCTCGAGTGGCTGGGTAGTTGGCGCATGCGCGAAGAGGAAATAAGATGTAGAATGTTAGGTAATTTTGTGTGTGTGTGTGTGTGCGTGTGTGTGTGTTTAGATGCTTTGTTAATAAATAAACTCAAATTATTTTTATAAAAAATATATATATATTTAAACAAAATTATATTGTACAAAACATTAAACTAACCTAATTAAAGTTATACTAATAATAATAATATTAATGTAAAAATGTAGAAAATTTATAAATATACTTAAATCTAATAATATAAAAAACAATCTATAACTATATTTAAAAACTAAAAATGAAAATGTTAGGTTGTATAAAAAAAAACGTATAACATATATATATATATATATATATATATATATATATATATATAAAACAAATAATTCTAATAACTAAAGTAAAAAAAACAAGTATAAAATTTTTTTTGGTAAAAAAGTAACTAAATTATTTTTTTTGGTCGCGTTTTTCTTCTCTTTGTTGGTCCCGCTTCCTCCTCAATCGCTTCGTCTTTAATAAAATTGTCAAAAAAATTCTGAAATTTTTTCCTCCGTACATTACTTTTAATGGGTAACGGGTTTTCCAACTGTAAAGAAAAAAAAGTTAAATTTTATATATTATTTATAATGTTTGTATTAAAAAAAATTTTATGTTTACCAGAACGATTTTCTTTTATTTTTACGTTGCTCCCCGTCGGTCGTGGTGGTGTTGGGAGTGGTGGTGTTGATGGTGGTGGTGTTCGTGGTGGTGGTGGTGGTGTTGTTAATGTTGGCGGTGGTGGTGTTGGTGGTGGTTGTGGTGTTGGTAATGCTGGTGGTGGTGGTGGTGGTGAAGTGGATGCTGGGATGGGTGGATTATTAGGTGGGGGTGAAGGAGGCTTTTTGAAAGTGGGTGGTGAATGTATCGGTGATACAGGGTCTGGTGGAATACTCATAGTACTGAAAATCCTATGCATCGGTGGTGCATCCCACCTCGTCCGCTTATTATTTGGTCTAACCTGTAAATAAATATAAAATATATGTTTATCTATAATTTACAAAAAAACTATTTTATACTCACATGATCTTCCGCAGATTGCTGCGGGAGCTCGAAAGTGCAATGCTCCGCTCGGTGTAAAAAATTAATTAATTAAAATTTATGTAAAATTAAATTTTTATTTATAGACAAAAAATTATATTAATGTACTTACAACAGCAAATCTCGTTATCCACTCTGAAGAATGGATGTGCCAGTTAGGATGAAAAAATAATATAATTTATTATTAATTTTTTATTTACAACAACACTAATAATAACGAAAAAAACACTCACGTTTAACGTCTTAATCCATGGTGGTAGTGGCAGATTCATCACGGGTCTTTTGACCCGCGCAAGTCGCGGATCATGCCGTTCATCGGTATTAACATGAATTCCTAATACCGATGATACACCGTCACTTTTTTCCACTACACTTCTTACCACAATAACTGCTGGAGCAACCATGTTTCAACGATGAAGTTTTAAAAAATACTGACATAGTGAAATAATTGTCATCCTTGCAAACACTCAAAAATCTGTTTGAGCTTATCAAAAAAAATGTAGGAAACATATTGAACATAAGGGCTATTGTTTTTTGTATAAAACCCTTTTTGACCTTCCGAACGTTTCCTACACAGAATAAAATATCCTATTGAAAAAAAATGAAACTAAACTTATGCATTAACTATTATACAAATGAAATTTCAATACCTTTATCAATAAGAGACCATTAATTCAAATCTCAATAGCTCAATACTCAAATAAAATAGTACCTGTGATAAAAATTTCAAATAATTATAATATTACATATGAATCGATCAATGATAAAATCAATATCTACTCACATGAAAGGTTGTTAACTGTTACCGACGTATGTTTCATACATTGATGCCTCTCTACCTTACCCTCTCCGATATCAAAGGGTGAACTCTACTTTACCAGCTCACATGGTAACACTGCATTCTCTCCATCTTACCAACATCCACCTAATATGATTCAATCACATCTCGCTAGAGGGCTCTTCAATTCACTTTTTTCGCCTTCTTTGCCACGCATGCATCATTTTCAACATGAAACATAAAGATTGATATTCTTATGTAAAATTGCTCTCTCTACAATAGAAAAAAACTAGTAGACCTATATCAATATCTGAAACAAAAGAAAAAACCCGTTGACATCTGAAACAGAGAAAAGAAAAAAATACGGTGAGATCTGAAACAAATAAAAAGAAAAATCCATGGATATCTGAAACAGAGGCGAAATAAAAAAAATACAGCTACATCTGAAACATACGAAAAAAAAGAAAAATCCATGGATATCTGAAACAGAGGTAAAATAAAAAAGATACAGCTACATCTGAAACAAACAAAAAAAAGAAAAATCCATGGATATCAGAAACAGAGGTAAAATAAAAAAAAATACAGCTACATCTGAAACAAACGAAAAAAAAGAAAAATCCATGGATATCTGAAACAGAGAAAAGAACACGAAGATCGTTGAACACAAAAAAATTCCTTGATCCTTCTACATCATTGCCCTGAAACAATAAAAAAATAGTAAGAAAGTATATTACCTTATTATTCACACCGCCGGAGCTCCTTCTCGTCGACCTTCTCGTCGACTATTGACCGGAACGTTGCGCAACTCGTATAAATAACATTCACCCCACTAACGGATACTCGCGGTGCAGCATGCGGTGGGGAGCGAGTTTACTCGCGGTGTATGCATCGGCACTTGCGGTGGGAGATGCTCCCGCTGTTGACGCAATTGTGTGCGCGCGAACTCGTATTCGCGGTGGGGCGCGCTCGAGCGAAATAGTGTGCGCGCGCACTCCTATTCGCGGTGGGAGATGCTCCCGCTGCTTACGCAATTGTATGTGCGCGCACGCGTAATCGCGGTGGGGTTTATAATTCTTGCTACGCTATAGTATGATGCCCATGCATATTATATTAAAGTTGGGCTGACCCAGTCTGCGCGCGCATAGTTAATTAATAAATGGCAGAGGGGGCGCGCATGCGTACTAAGCATGATTGTGGGTATAAATAGTTGGTTAAAGAACGTTGTACATCATTCGTCGATTACTTTTTGTACAATTTTAAAGCGTTACTACATTAATATAAAATTCGTAAGTATTACAGTATCTCTTTTATATACATTATTTCTAATTTAATCATATTAAATGGTTTTTTAATCATTTTTGTTACAGAATATGCAGTATATTGTGGACTTGATCTAAACAACGACTATGCTACACCTCGTGTATATCTATTTCAACCACCATGTGAATGGGGTTTACTACCAATGGAAGCACGTGATGAGAATATGTGGCTGACAAAATATAATCACGGTTTATTCTGGTATTCTGGTGATACACCGTACTATAAGCTAGATAATATTTTTATTGAAATGGAGTAGCACTTACAACCTACGTTATATGTAAAAGGCTTGCAAAAGGTTCAATGGCTTAACCCATACTTTTCGAGTGTAAAAAATTTGTAAGACTTCAATTGTCCACCTATACACCAACTACTTACAAATGTAAAAGTTCAATGCGATAACCATTACCCAAGTGTGCAGAAAAATTGTGCTGTAAGAAATGTGTGTGTTTTAAAAGAGTGGTTTATAAATAACTTTGGACCCATGACCTCATCGACCTGTAGTACATGTTCAGCAGACGATGAAGCTGATGATGGGGAAGGGGCACTTGATCTTACGATTAATAATAAGTTTAATTATCTAAATACTGTACACTCGGTGGGGGAAACATCGAGAAATAGAGTGGGGTGAGATGAATCTGCTATAAAAAGGCGAGTTACTAGGCTTGAGCATTATTTCCATACTACTCACAACTGAGTAAAGACTGAATATAAGTAAAATATGGAGCAGTTATAAGCAGCAGCCCGATCGTCATGCTACTTGCCTTCTCGTAGACTTAAAGATTTAACTATAGGACAGAGATACCCAATAACTTATTTTAAACGTGTTAAAACTAAATTTGGTGAGAAAGTAGTAGTGGAATTAAATAAAACGTTAGACGTATTTATGCCGGCGCAAGTAAATAAACATTTACTGGAAACTGAAGTTTAACTTTTTAAGCGATGAAATAAATAAGCGTGTTATATATCTCAAATACTTGGGAAATTGTAAAGTTGAATTTGTATGAATATATGAATGTGTAAGCATGAGTGTTACATCGTTTATATTCATTTAAGCTTGTAAAAATTTTGTAACAAAATCATTTTTTTTTTTACAATTTATGTATTAAACCAATTTATAGTATTATAATTTTTAACCCATCTTCTCATCCTCTCTCCTTAATTACACTTAACATAATAAAATCTAAATAAGTTAATTCATTGAATAAAAAAAATTCTTTTTAAACTGCTTTAAAAAATAATTATTTGTTTCATAAGAATATTGATTTATATTATAAAAAGAAATTTTCCAATGAACTTTAACATACATTTTTTGATTTATTATTTTTTAATACTCAATATTACTACTCTAACTTTAATCATCAACTCAGCGTTGGGTCGTATTTAGTATACAGAATAAAAGCCTTTGAATAAAAAGATGTAAGTGAATGGTAAGTTTATATCAACGGTCGACAAAATCATTGGTTGAATATTCACACGCAAAATTGTGAGATGAGTGACAAGTCATAAATGTTGTTCGCGAACTTAGGATTGCACTCGCGTTGGCAAGATGCCGTTATTATCGATTAGGTTTGATTCAGGGGGCGTGGGCGCTCGCATCGATATGCATGGTAAAGCAGGTTCCATTTGGGGGGGGGGGGGCGCATCGATTGCCATGGTAAAACAGCTTCTTATAGATATGCCATGGTAAAACAGGTTCTTGTCGATAAAGCAGGTTCCTACTAGGGGGCGCGTATCGATATGCCAGGCTTTGGTAAAGTAGGTTGCGTCGGTATTACCATCGGTCGGTAAGGTAGGAAACTGTTAGCACGGATCAGAACCATGCTCTGTTGGTAAGTGGCTTAGAATCCTCTTTGCCTCAGCTACTGCCAGAGTAATATTCGCTCCCCTAATTTTGACGCAATAACATCAATATACGAACTTATTCTGCTCAAAGTTTTATTTTTCATATACCCAAACAGTAAGTATCGTATAAAAATATATTCTATCCCTCAAAGAAAGAAAGGAGGTATATCATATTTAGATATAAACCCTATCTCTGAGTTTTTCTAAATACTATAAGCAAAATGGGTCTATTTATCGCGGATAAATTAATTTAAAATAAATATATATATATATACACATAAATTTTAATACTAAATACTAATAAGCCAAAGGGTGCTTCACCGAAGAAGGGAAACGTAGTTTTGTATTTAAGTCTTTCGGGCAGGAAAAAATATTTTTTTTAATACTACTTCTTATTTAAATAAATAAAAAAATATTTGAAATTGAATTTATTATTAAAAAGAAAAGACTTTAAAAGTAGTAGCGATGTATAATTCATACAAGCTATTGGATTAATTTCTATACTTTGAATTATCGTGTAAATTATCTTAAAGAATGTAAAAATCCAAATATAATTATGAGCGACTTGTACATTACCTGGTTCTAATTTGTCTTCTAGCTTAGGCATTCCTTTTCTATTTGCTTTCACTGTACCACAAATTCCTGTATCGTGTTCATGTAAAAACTCTGCTAAAATAGGTGATGTATACCAGTTGGCTAGGTACATAACATGACCCTTATAAAAATATGGATGTAGAAAGTGAGCTACAATATCGCCAGTAATGCCAAAATCAAACTTTTGATAATCAGTATCTGCACCAGTATAAACAACAAACCCTAATATGAATCCAGTCTTACAATCTACAATCATGAAAAGTTTGATGCCAAAACGATTTCTCTTCAGAGAAATATATTGTTTGAATCGAAGCCTACCTTTCCATAGTATCAGACTTTCATCTATATACAAATTCTTCACTCGAGTAATAGCTGCTGAAAATTTACTTTGCAGATAATCAATTGCTGTTTATTTTCGCTAAAGGGTTTGACCTTGAAATGATAATATTCAATATTCAATATACATATTTTGAAACTTACATATGAAAACAAAAATTTGACTTTGAAATGATGATTTTTAAGGTCAAAGACACCTTTAAAACTTGTTTTATTATTTTTCTGTTATTAAGCACATCAATTTCACCTTAAAACAATCAAATTATAGTTTGTGTTCGTTGGATGGTCGAAATATCGACCAACCCCGTCCTCTAAAGGTGAAAGTTTTTTACAATAAAAATAACAAGAATTTTAATATTTGAAATTTTTACAAGATCCTTAAGAACGGGAACATAAAAAAAAATTTAATCGATACTTAAACATATCTATTTAGAGTACTCCTCTTTTTTGCAATTAAATAGTTACTGCATTAATAAAAAAATAATATAATATTAAATTTTTTAATAGCATTAAAATTTTCACTATACAATAAAAGGCAATCCTGAAATACTTTATATACACAAAAATACTACTGTTATTGTTTAGTTTATCCATTAAAAACTACTATACATTTAGAATATCTTTTGTGTTTGTTATTATTACTGTAACAAATAACTAATAACCAACAATAGAAGAGCTCTGAAAGCATAATAAATTGTCGAGTATTTTCTATCTGATTACAATTTTAAATTATTTTCAATATATTTATTACTTTTTATTCTTAAAACTATCAATTCATATTATTTCGTTGTATACTTAGCTATTGCATTACATTTTATTAAAAATTGTATTAATAGTACATTATACATATATTGTGTCCGAAGGCCGCAAAATTTGAATTAAATTATAAATTACGTCTTATGAATAATAATAAATTTGATATTAACAGTAGAATTAAGTAAAATGTAAAAAAAGAAAAAATAAAAAATCAAAATAGTACATTATGCATCAAGGACGCGCAATGTAACTAATTCGCGTCTGCGATAGCATATGGGCTATTTCACGTCAAGTGGTACGATGAAAATTTTAAATCGCTCCAAAATTTGAAAACAGGCTGGAAATATCTTTCAGAAGATAGAAAAAAATTTTTAAGTGTTAAAAATAATTTGCCTGAGAGTTATTCCACCATAAAAAATGGAAATTTTTCAATTTTTTAGAAAACTTTCTATTTTCAAAGCCATTTATCTCAAAATCTATTGATTTTTTTGAAAAAACATTACAAACAACTTTTGTTCAAAATAATCTTTAGAACTTATCTACCTGGGTTACAATTCTTAATTTTAAAATCTCGAAGAGATAGAACGCCCGGAAATATTGAATATCAAAAAAAGGCGACCACGCCACAATCGATTTTAATCTAACACCGCTCAAAAGATCACATTTCTCGAGAGCTTTCGAATGGCGGTGGTTAGATTATTGGCCAAGACCGCTGGTGTAAGTTATGCCCTAAAATACATGAAAATTAGTGATTTTATGAGGTTTATGGGGTATAACTTACACCAGCGGTCTTGGCCAATAATCTAACCACCGCCATTCGACAGCTCTCGAAAAATGTGATCTTTTGAGCGGTGTTAGATCAAAATCGATTGTGGCGTGGTCGCCTTTTTTTGATATTCAATATTTCCGGGCGTTCTATCTCTTCGAGATTTTAAAATTAAGAATTGTAACCCAGGTAAATAAGTTCTAAAGATTATTTTGAACAAAAGTTGTTTGTAATGTTTTTTCAAAAAAATCAATAGATTTTGAGATAAATGGCTTTGAAAATAGAAATTTTTCCAAAAAAATTGAAAAATTTCCATTTTTCATGGTGGAATAACTCTTAGGCAAATTATTTTTAACATCTAAAAATTTTTTTCTATCTTCTGGAAGATATTTCTAGCCTGTTTTCAAATTTTGGAGCGATTTAAAATTTTCATCGTACCACTTGACGTGAAATAGCCCATATACTATTTTTTTCGACCAAAGGCCGTTAAAATTAATTTTGATTTAAATTTTTAACTTCTAGGATATTGAGATCTAGGATTACTGTATCTACGAAGCGAATGTTGTGATAGGTAGGAAGGATGGCAAAGCATGGGCAGGGAGGATGGGCAGCGAGGGTAAGGGTTGGATGGCGGGCGGGAGTGGAAAAGGGGGGTTCGGGGGGCGAGGCCCCCCGCCTGTAAAAGTAAAATCTGATAGTTTTTGAAAAAAAAGGAAACATTAATTATAATTTAACATATTTATTATTTTTAAATGAATAACAAATAATTTGTTGTGTAAGCATATATATATATATACTAGGGGGGCTTCGCCCCCCTGCGCGCTTCGCGCGCCACCCCCCTATTTTTAATTTCGAAAAAGGTTTTTCGTAATTAATTTATTTAAAATAATGTTTTAAATTGTATTATTTTTTCACTACGATGGACACCTACAAAATTAAACAGATTCACACAACACCTTGGAGGTATTGCTATAGTTATTATAATTTATAAATAAATGTTTATCAAAATTTAGTGTAATGAAATCAGAATAAAAATAATAAAAGAAAATAGAGACATATTAAATGTTAACTGTAAATTTTAAACTATATGAATTCTTATAAAGCTTAAATTATTATATTTTAATAATTATAAATGAAAACCGACACGTTGGCGGAGACGCACCTCGGTCGGTCACGGAAGTTAAGCAGCACTGAGTGCGGTTCGCACTTGGATGGGTTTGGCTTTCGTGGCGGGTTAGGTGTTTTTTCACACTTCACAACGTGAGCGGGAGGTGTGAAACATTCGGTTTCGGTGTCAAGGCCTACGCAATGTGACTTTGACACCCAAAAAGAATGTTTCGAATACACCGGCCATCTCGGATGAGGTTTTCCCTGCTTCACAGGTTTCCCTCATCCACGGGCATAACCCCGGGCGAATGCGAGATGGTGGGGTTTTTAAGGGAGGGATAAAGCACCCACACATAGGTGGTAGGTGAACACCGTTAAAATCCCCCAGGGGATAAACGGTAGGAAGTGCCAGGAAAAGAGAGCACAAAAATCAAGAATAAAAAAAAAAAAAAAAAAAAAATTATAAATATTAATGAAAAATTAACTTACCAAAAATAGTAAAGTACATATACTTACTAAATTGTAGTATTTTAGTTAACAACTTATTAAAATTTTGGATTATTTTAAACGGTTATAAATAGACTTCACCGCCTAAAATTAATTTATTTAATGACGAACGATCATCGCCAAAAGTTCTATGTCATTAATATTTTGTACATTTAGAGTAATAAAACTTTCTTCTTAATTAAATTAATTTTTGTATTAGTTTTAAAGAATTATTTATAAAATTTTAGCGGCATATAAATAAAAACCTGTTTCTTCCATTTCTCCCGTAATTCATAATTTGCACCCTCTTCCAAATTTACGTTTTAATTTATAATTGTATCCAATTTATTTTTCCCTTTAGTTACAGTCCCCATATATTTATTTTAATTATTATAAATAAAAGGCATTCCTTAAATAACCTTTTGTTTCTAATAAATACATACTTGTTTATTTAAAATATTGTTTTATATAAATATACGTAATCTACTCACTTATATATCCATACAATAATTATAAATGAAAACCGACACGTTGGCGGAGACGCACCTCGGTCGGTCACGGAAGTTAAGCAGCACTGAGTGCGGTTCGCACTTGGATGGGTTTGGCTTTCGTGGCGGGTTAGGTGTTTTTTTCACACTTCACAACGTGAGCGGGAGGTGTGAAACATTCGGTTTCGGTGTCAAGGCCTACGCAATGTGACTTTGACACCCAAAAAGAATGTTTCGAATACACCGGCCATCTCGGATGAGGTTTTCCTGCTTCACAGGTTTCCCTCATCCACGGGCATAACCCCGGGCGAATGCGAGATGGTGGGGTTTTTTAAGGGAGGGATAAAGCACCCACACATAGGTGGTAGGTGAACACCGTTAAAATCCCCAGGGGATAAACGGTAGGAAGTGCCAGGAAAAGAGAGCACAAAACTCAAGAATAAAAAAAAAAAAAAAAAAAAATTATAAATATTAATGAAAAATTAACTTACCAAAAATAGTAAAGTACATATACTTACTAAATTGTAGTATTTTAGTTAACAACTTATTAAAATTTTGGATTATTTTAAACGGTTATAAATAGACTTCACCGCCTAAAATTAATTTATTTAATGACGAACGATCATCGCCAAAAGTTCTATGTCATTAATATTTTGTACATTTAGAGTAATAAAACTTTCTTCTTAATTAAATTAATTTTTGTATTAGTTTTAAAGAATTATTTATAAAATTTTAGCGGCATATAAATAAAAACCTGTTTCTTCCATTTCTCCCGTAATTCATAATTTGCACCCTCTTCCAAATTTACGTTTTAATTTATAATTGTATCCAATTTATTTTTCCCTTTAGTTACAGTCCCCATATATTTATTTTAATTATTATAAATAAAAGGCATTCCTTAAATAACCTTTTGTTTCTAATAAATACATACTTGTTTATTTAAAATATTGTTTTATATAAATATACGTAATCTACTCACTTATATATCCATACAAATTTAAATTTTGATTTAAATAATATTTAAATTAAATCCTACTAAATTAATTATTTTCGAAAAACTTTTCAAATGTAATTCGTATTTTATATTGCCACTGTTAAAATGCAATAATTAATGTATTTAATTTTTAACTTATTGTATACTTCACATACAGATATTTGGAAAAGTGTATGTTATACTTGATTAATATTTATTTTATCTTCGAAAAATTGTGCATTTTTTTTTAAAAACATTACATTAAATTTTAGGTCCGTTTTTATTTTATGAGTTTTATCGAGAATATGTAAACTAATAGACATTCTTTCAAATTATAATCACAACTTTTTTTTTGCGCACGGAAAAAATACACATATTATGTATTCTTCAAAAAACAATTTCGCGTCAAGTGGTACGATGAAAATTTTAAATCGCTCCAAAATTTGAGAACAGGCTGGAAATATCTTCCAGAAGATAGAAAAAAATTTTTAGGTTTTAAAAATAATTTGCTCAAGAGTTATTCGACCATGAAAAGTGGAAATTTTTCAAATTTTTAGAATATTTATTATATTTAAGCCATTTATCTCAAAATCTATTGATTTTTTTGAAAAAACATTATAAACAACTTTTGTTCAAAATAATCTTTAGAACTTATCTATCAAATCTTAATTTTAAAATCTCGAAGAGATAGGGCACTCGAAAATTTTGAATATCAAAAAAAGGCGACCACGCCACAATCGATTTTGATCTAACACCGCTTAAAAGATCACATTTTTCGAGAGCTTTCGAATGGCGGTGGTTAGCTTATTAGCCAACCCCGCTGTTGTAAGTTATGCCTCATAAACATCATAAAATCACTAATTTTCATGTATTTTAGGGCATAACACATAAACAAACCCACTCACGCACGCACACGCGCGCACGCACGCACACACACACACACACACGCACACGCACACACACACACACACACACACACACACACACACACACACACACACACACACACACACACACACGCACGCACGCGCACACACACACACACGCACGCACGCACACGCACACACACACACATATATATGACATATATATATATATATGGGTGGTTCTCTGTGACATCGAAGATGAAAAAAATAAATATTGCTATAACTGTGGGAATATGTTTTAGAGGTATCCAGTAGTTCTCCTGAATTTTTTCAGATTTTTTCTGGGCCATTATTTTAAGTTACAGAGAGTCAAAGTTGACACTTTAGCACTTTTTTTCATTATATGCCCATTTTCATGAATTTTTAGCTCCCAGGGGATGCATTTTTCACTAAAAACATAAGTATGACTTTTTTTGTAAAATTTTCCGAACTTTTCATAAAAAATACTTTTAAAGACATAAATGTATGCTGTCACACTCTTGTAAGACATTTAAACCTTAAATAGTGAAAATCAGCAATTCTGCTCCGGACTCTGGTAACCTAATACTGTCTAAAAGATGTCTTTTTATAGTCAGAAACTGCCTAAAAATTTCCAGAGTGGGTCTAAATCATTAAGATCACTTATGGTCAAAATATCCGGGAAAAGTGCCCGAAATATTAATAGAAATGTATATTTGTTGCCTTATAACGATGAATCTATTACCATGATCATTGCAAAAAAATTTATGCACTTACCTTGGAATGGTAGAAAAGTATCTCCACTTGTTTCAGTATCCATCTAATCCCCTGTAAGCTGCGAAAAATACAAATATTATTATACAAATGTAAAAAATTAATTTTTAAACATTTATAATGCTGAATTTTTAGTTTTACATCCCTTACAAGAATTATAATACTAATCTGAAGGATTACTATAAATATATACACATCATTATTACAATAACTGAATATACGTATTTAATACAAAAGATATATAAATAAATTGGATATATAATTATAATGAATAATATGATAACGTGACAGTGACAAGTTTGTGAAATCTAAACAATGTATTGCTGAATAATAATAATAATAATGTTGATACTTTTATAGTAATCCTTCAGATTAGTATTATAATTCTTGTAAGGGATGTAAAACTAAAAATCCAGCATTATAAATGTTTAAAAAATAATTTTTTATAATTTTATAATAATATTTGTATTTTTCGCAGCTTACAGGGGATTAGATGGATACTGAAACAAGTGGAGATACTTTTCTACCATTCCAAGGTAAGTGCATAAATTTTTTTGCAATGATCATGCTACTAGATTCATCGTTATAAGGCAACAAATATACATTTCTATTAATATTTCGGGCACTTTTCCCGGATATTTTGACCATAAGTGATCTTAATGATGTAGACCCACTCTGGAAATTTTTAGGCAGTTTCTGGCTATAAAAAGACATCTTTTAGACAGTATTAGGTTACCAGAGTCCGGAGCAGAATTGCTGATTTTCACTATTTAAGGTTTAAATGTCTTACAAGAGTGTGACAGCATACATTTATGTCTTTAAAAGTATTTTTAATCAAAAGTTCGGAAAATTTTACAAAAAAAGTCATACTTATGTTTTTAGTGAAAAATGCATCCCCTGGGAGCTAAAAATTCATGAAAATGGGCATATAATGCAAAAAAGTGCTAAAATGTCAACTTTGACTCTCTGTAACTTAAAATAATGGCCCAGAAAAAATCTGAAAAAATTCAGGAGAACTACTGGATACCTCTAAAACATATTCCCACAGTTATAGCAATATTTATTTTTTTCATCTTCGATGTCACAGAGAACCACCCATATATATATATATAACATATATATGACATATATATATATATGACATATGTATTTATATAAAACATATATATATATATATATATATGTTGAATCCTGAATTCTTAGACACGGCGGCGGCGGCGGCGGCGAAATATTTATATATTATAGATATATATATATATGGGTGGTTCTCTGTGACATCGAAGATGAAAAAAATAAATATTGCTATAACTGTGGGAATATGTTTTAGAGGTATCCAGTAGTTCTCCTGAATTTTTTCAGATTTTTTCTGGGCCATTATTTTAAGTTACAGAGAGTCAAAGTTGACATTTTAGCACTTTTTTGCATTATATGCCCATTTTCATGAATTTTTAGCTCCCAGGGGATGCATTTTTCACTAAAAACATAAGTATGACTTTTTTTGTAAAATTTTCCGAACTTTTCATTAAAAATACTTTTAAAGACTTAAATGTATGCTGTCACACTCTTGTAAGCCATTTAAACCTTAAATAGTGAAAATCAGCAATTCTGCTCCGGACTCTTGACAATGACAATTTAAAGAAAGACAAAAAATTCACAAAAATTAATATGGTAATTTCAATATCAATTTTTAAAAAAATTTCATGTTTCCGAAAAAAAAACACATTATATTAAAATTTAAATTAATATATATATATAAATTATATTAAGATTTTATACCGTAGAAATGACAATTAAATTACAAATTATGCTATAATTTTTTTTAATATTTTATAAAAATTAATTTTTTTTAATCAATGTGCTAGCGGTACCCCAAGAATTAATTAGACCTTGAGTTTAACTTGTTTATAGGTCTTTAATTAATTTTTTAAAGGTTTTAAAGTTTAAGTCTGAGTGTACACTAACTAACAATTTAATCTGCTAAGAACAAATTCAAATTTTGCCACGTGAAGTTGCTTTTAGCCCGGTCGAGATATTGCACTGAGTTTATATCTACTTTTTTGTTGGTTAATGGTTGGACGTTGTAATAATGAAATATGGAATTACTGATGTCGATTTAAATCGCATAATATTAATTAAATTAATATTTAATTTGGATTATTAATTTAAACTATTCATAAATTACAAATTGAATAGTATATGCTGTTTTTAATTTTATTACTTCCTATTTGCTTAATGGGGTGTCAGACCAAATTACAAGGATCCACGCCTTACAACATACAAATTGTATTTAAAATATTCAATTAAAAATCGGAAAAAATTAATTCTGGTAGCTCATATAATAAACAATTATTGTGCGGTAATTATTAGTCAAAAATGGCATAAATTATTAAGGCAATCGTCATAATCAAATTATCGTTTTATCAATGACGAATCATTTTTTAATACTTTGGCATATTGCTTAAAACATGACTGTTTAGGATTTATTCAAAAGTTCATTTTTTTGTTTATAAAAAATTATAAAAAAGACTCTTTTCTAAGTCTGGCATGTCCTTAATTTTAATATCTAAATATTGGGAATAATTATGTGAGTAATGTATGTTTTAGTACTCATCATTTTTTGTTAAAGAAACTTCAACAAAACAACTCATGGTATGTGAAAATATTTATTATAAAATGCGTCGAATTTCTTAATAATAAATACATTTTAAGGTAATTTAAGAGCATAGTTAAGAAAATTTTAATTGTTATTTAAATTTAATAATTCATATATGAACCGTCAACTTCGATAAGTTTATTTAACCTTCTGTGCATTGAATTTGTTAAATTCAAACAAAACTCAGGTTGATTAGTCAATTCTTGCCAGCTCTCAATTACTCTCTGTATTAACTGGCCTCTATTATTGGCAACTCCTGGCCTCCAGTCTTTTACCATTTTGGCCCAAACATGCTCGATCACATTGAGATCGGGTGATCTTGCAGGTAAACGGAGTCTGCTCAATTGAGGATGTTCCGCATACCAATCCGTCACTATGCGTGCCGTGTGGATTGGACTATTATCCTCGATAATACGGATATTTTCTAACGGGTACCGATCTGAAATATTGATTTTATATGAGTAATATATTTAGTTTACAGAAAAGAGTTATTTAAAATATATTACAATTTTTAACATTTTTTAAAATCAAGAAACTACTTTATAAAATGGCAGTAAATTTATCTTTTTAAATTTACTCATGAAATTAAAAATACTAATAAATGTTAATAAACGGACTTAAAACTTATTATATTCAATATTTTTGATGAAATAAAAAGAATAAAAGCAGTAATATTAATAAATCTTAAAATTTATAAAATGTATTACGTTAAAATATGACGGTGATATTGATAAAAATAAATAGAGATGATTAACTAAAGTTAAAATAAACAATATAATAATAATGTTATCAAAAGATAATAAATATGCAATTGTTACCTATATCACTGCATAATCCTCGTCAGGATAATACCGCCTTTCTCCGTTGAAATGGCATATGTAGGGTGCGAGAAAACTCATATGCCTCAAAAACCAAGTGTTTACGAAGTTTAACTCGGCCCTTCTGAGTTGTCCACGAATAATTTTGCGGCATATGGTGACATACTTCGCACGTAATCGATTCCAATCTTTTTTTAACTGCGCAACTGCAAAATGAATTTCAATTTATGATACGCGTGTGTGTGTCTATATATATATAAACAAGATATACGAAATATATATTTACTTACCAGATTTTCGCATGTTGAAACGATTACGTATATAAGTTTGCAGGTTATGAAAAAGAGCTAATCTCACATTTCGTGCTCGATAAAATCGATTTGTAGGATCGTAGATCAAATTTCTTCTCCGGATATACCGAACTATAGCTAATTCGTAGGTTACAAGCTCCCATCGGTCCATTGCTATTTTAATAATTCTACAAGTTATAATGGTTATCTTAAATAACGATATTTTTACAATGTTTCAATAACAATCAAAAACAATCCGTATCTACGTAAACGGAAAAATGATTATCATATGGTTTGCACGAACGTCTGAATTTGGCTACTAAAACAAAGAAGTAGGATTCTACTGGCAGAAATGGAAATTGTCTCTGTATTTTCTTTTATGTTTATCCATCAATTATTCCGAAACTACTGGACCGATTGAGGTGATTTTTTTAAATAATAGTTAATAATCCTCCGGTGATCCCATTTCACTTTTTGTAAAGATCGATGAATATTTAACTTCATTTCATACACATAGATTTATATATTTTAACCGTTATAACTCAAAAAATGTGAAATAAAAGTCAGAAAAAATTTTTTAACAGAAAAAAATATGACTACAAAAAATATACTAAAAAGTATAAAAAAATTTGTACAAAAATAAAAAGAACCCACTTTTAAAAGTCGCCCTAAAAATTGCGGAATAATAATTTACATCAATTATTATTTCATAATTTTTAGTGCAATTTCGCGAAGTTGGTTCTTTTTTTTTTCTAAAGAGATTTGACATTTGACATCAATAATCGTTCGTCGATGTGACCATAACCAATCTTTTTTCGAATTTTGAGAATAAAAAGGTTAAAATGCCGTTCCAACCTTCAGAAGCAAATTTAGCTGCTTTACGGGCGCTTTTAGAGGCAAATGTGCCTATGCAGCAAATTTGCCAACAATTAGATGTATCTATTTATACGGTTTATCGTTGGAGAAGGCGGTTCCGAGAAGCAGGCGATCAAGCAAATCAGATTGGCGATTTACGCGAAAATAATGCTAGACCAAGGAAGCTAAATGCAGAAGAAGTCGGACGTGTGCAAAGAGCGATAGAACGCGATCCTTTTCAACCCGCATATAAACTTCCAGAAAGGTTAGATTTAAATGTGTGCGTTAATACTATGAGGAAAGTTTTAAAAGAGCAGAGTAATGTAAAATTTTGTAAAGCAGCTTCAAAAACACAACTTTTTAATAGAGACAAAGCTGCCAGAATTGAATTTGCAAATAATTATATTAATCTGAATGACGAAGATTGGAGGCACACGATATTTATGGATGAAAAAACTTTTACGACTCATAAAGATGGGAGAATAGGTGTTTGGAGGCCAGAAAATGCAAGGTAATATTTATTTAATTTTGATGCAGTGTGCGTATGGCTCGATTTTATGCATTGTTTGTATTTTAAACATCGCAATTATGCCCCCGATATCGAAAAATACTATTTCGATACAGTATGCATAAAATCAGATTTTACGCATTGTTAACGTTTTTTCAAATGCGATTTTCCGCATACTGTATCGAAAAATATCGTTTCGCAACATGTGCGTTGGAAAGTTACAACCGCGTCTGACAAAAAAACACTCGGTCCGGCTTCGCCGAACCTCGCCTTTTTAGCATAGGCGGTTGTAACTTTTTACGCACTTGTTACTTGTAAAAACCGTCATATATATATATATATATATGAAATTCAGAACGAAATAAATGGAAGAGTTCAACCATAAAATATTATTTTTAGCTACTAATGCGATCGCGGCAGTATACAGCTTTTAGTTTAGTTTATTTGCTTGTGAATAATTATATCTAAATGTTATTATCCATAGATTTGATGATGCTTACTTACTGCCAAAGAAGTATAGTGGAAGAAGTACCGCTGCATTTTGGGGATGGATGTCTGGAGATGGTGTAGGAGAAATAATAGAGGTTGGCAGACATTTCAACGGACAGCGATATGTTGAAATATTAGAAGAGAATTTTCTTCCCTCAGTTCTAAGTAAGTTTATAATCAACAGTAATTTGGTTAATTGGGATTGAAATAAATTATTATTACGTACTTTTCCTGATACTTCTGTCGAAAATTATTGTAAAATTTTTACCGCGTAAAATTACCTCGTCCGTAAAATTACATTGGCATTCTATATAAAACTGCCTTTTCGGCTATCCGGATATTTCTAATCGATTACGTCAATATCACCGTCATATATTTTAACAACACATTTTATAAATTTTAAGATTTATTAATATTACTGCTTTTATACTTTTTATTTCATCAAAAATATTGAATATAATAAGTTTTAAGTCCGTTTATTAACATTTATTAGTATTTTTAATTTCATGAGTAAATTTAAAAAGATAAATTTACTGCCATTTTATAAAGTAGTTTCTTGATTTTAAAAAATGTTAAAAATTGTAATATATTTTAAATAACTCTTTTCTGTAAACTAAATATATTACTCATATAAAATCAATATTTCAGATCGGTACCCGTTAGAAAATATCCGTATTATCGAGGATAATAGTCCAATCCACACGGCACGCATAGTGACGGATTGGTATGCGGAACATCCTCAATTGAGCAGACTCCGTTTACCTGCAAGATCACCCGATCTCAATGTGATCGAGCATGTTTGGGCCAAAATGGTAAAAGACTGGAGGCCAGGAGTTGCCAATAATAGAGGCCAGTTAATACAGAGAGTAATTGAGAGCTGGCAAGAATTGACTAATCAACCTGAGTTTTGTTTGAATTTAACAAATTCAATGCACAGAAGGTTAAATAAACTTATCGAAGTTGACGGTTCATATATGAATTATTAAATTTAAATAACAATTAAAATTTTCTTAACTATGCTCTTAAATTACCTTAAAATGTATTTATTATTAAGAAATTCGACGCATTTTATAATAAATATTTTCACATACCATGAGTTGTTTTGTTGAAGTTTCTTTAACAAAAAATGATGAGTACTAAAACATACATTACTCACATAATTATTCCCAATATTTAGATATTAAAATTAAGGACATGCCAGACTTAGAAAAGAGTCTTTTTTATAATTTTTTATAAACAAAAAAATGAACTTTTGAATAAATCCTGAACAGTCATGTTTTAAGCAATATGCCAAAGTATTAAAAAATGATTCGTCATTGATAAAACGATAATTTGATTATGACGATTGCCTTAATAATTTATGCCATTTTTGACTAATAATTACCGCACAATAATTGTTTATTATATGAGCTACCAGAATTAATTTTTTCCGATTTTTAATTGAATATTTTAAATACAATTTGTATGTTGTAAGGCGTGGATCCTTGTAATTTGGTCTGACACCCCATTAAGCAAATAGGAAGTAATAAAATTAAAAACAGCATATACTATTCAATTTGTAATTTATGAATAGTTTAAATTAATAATCCAAATTAAATATTAATTTAATTAATATTATGCGATTTAAATCGACATCAGTAATTCCATATTTCATTATTACAACGTCCAACCATTAACCAACAAAAAAGTAGATATAAACTCAGTGCAATATCTCGACCGGGCTAAAAGCAACTTCACGTGGCAAAATTTGAATTTGTTCCTGGAGATGTTCTACAGAGAGAAAATATTTTTTTTTAATTTCGTAATTGGCCCTCCAGTAGATGATGCCCCGTCGACCTGGAGGTAACATTAGGGACCTGGACATCATCTACAGGCAGAAATTTTTTCTTTTTAATTTTGTATTGGTCCTTCCAGTAGATGATGCCCCGTCGACCTGGAGGTAACATTAGAGACCTGGACATCATCTACAGGAAAAAATTATTTTTTTTAATTTTGTAATGAACCTTCCAGTAGATGATGCCCCGATGACCTGGAGGTAACATTAGGGACCTGGACGTCTTCTATAGGAAGAAAACGTGAAATTAATCATTAATTAAATGATTTTCTAATAAACCCCCGCATTAAATTTTTTATTATTTTTTTTCGTTTTAAATTTAATAATAATATTTGATTTATTTTTCATTGATATTTTTAAACAGTTTTTTGAAGTTGTTCTTGATAAAGCAACATATAATTGCCCATGACTGAAAACAGGTGTATTTATCCTTTAGACTGTCGGCATTTTTGCCTTATAAATTGATATTTTTGATGTGCAAAATTTATACATAAAAACACCTCATATATCTAGAGTATTTGTCAAGGTCACAGGTGGCTCATATATGAGCCAGTCCGGCTGGCAACGGTCGGGTGAATGTTAAAAATTTTTAAATTTTTTAAATTACTATTTATTCATTTTATTACTGTACCTTTTCTTAATATTAGTTTGTAAGGAGGTAATCCATTTGGCGTTATCGAATTTAAAAATTCGGTAGGTATTGATTCAGCCAATTTATCATTGTTGTCACTTTGAATTCTATCATCACTGTAGTATACACACATTTCATCGTTTATTTTTTCAACTATATTATTATTAATTTGTAATATATCTGAAACCTTTCTTACTGAAAGCGACTCTTCCGAAATCCTTAATATACCTGGTTATGCTATTTATCGGTTGGATCATGCATGTAAGGAGGGTGGTGGTGTAGCGGCTTATGTTCGCGATAAGATTGCAGTTAACATCATAGCTCACTCCGACCCTGTCTACTTGAACGCCCCCAAATTCTTTGTTCTTCGTTTACTGAATAAGACGGTGGCGCTAGCGCTGGCAATGTTCTATCGCAGGCCTTCTGCCGCTTATCCAACGGAATTATTTGATACTATTGCTGACATACTTCCTAATTATAATCATGTCATTATAGCGGGCGATCTCAACATCGACATAAAATCTTCAAAAAATCAGTTATGTTGAGAGGGAGTATGGCAGTACTAGGCCTCTTCCTTATTCCATCCGAACCGACACACCATGCGGTGACGTCGGCGGGTTCATCTCATACTTGGTTAGATCTTTTCCTAGTTCGTGAACCAGTACCTGATTTTGTTTACACTAACAAGGGAAGTACATGACTTCCGGGAAACGGATCTCATCCTAACTTTGGTATGTCTTTTATAATATAAAAATATGAAGAAAGCCAAGTTATCTCTTGCCAATGGCCACTTTTACGGAAGTTATTCGACATCCAATAATAATAGCAGTAAAAATTACTTCTAATTCGGTCGCTTATAACTCGGAAACAAATAAAGATAAACAATCGAACCAAAAACCAGAAGAAAGTTGAGTTCATGTAGATATGGTTTGAAAAAAAGAAGCTCAAATTGCTAAATTTTAAGCAAAGTTATGAAGAAAATAAGAAATTGAAGACTATTAGGCCAAAATAAACAATAAATTTTTCATATTAAATTTTGGCCTAATAGTCTTCAATTTCTTATTTTCTTCATAACTTTGCTTAAAATTTAGCAATTTGAGCTTCTTTTTTTTCAAACCATATCTACATGAACTCAACTTTCTTCTGGTTTTTGGTTCGATTGTTTATCTTTATTTGTTTCCGAGTTATAAGCGACCGAATTAGAAGTAATTTTTACTGCTATTATTATTGGATGTCGAATAACTTCCGTAAAAGTGGCCATTGGCAAGAGATAACTTGGCTTTCTTCATATTTTTATATTATAAAAGACATACCAAAGTTAGGATGAGATCCGTTTCCCGGAGGTCATGTACTTCCCTTGTAAGTCTATTGCACCCTTCACGGCGGGTCATGATGCAATTAGCATCTCCCTAAAGATCAATAATCCGCAGGCTGGTGTCAAAAAATTCTGGAAAAGAGACTTGGAGAAGATCAACCTACATCACCTTGCTACCACTTTCACTTCATTTATGGATAAATCAACGCATTTTTCATTATTACCATCTCCACCCGTCACTGATTCGCTTACACCTGCTTGGCCTGACCAGCCCACTCGTATGGATTCGCTATCATTTAATCATTTCGACATGCTCTCATCCTCTTTATCTCTTCTGTGTAGTTCAATTATCTCCACATTCAATATCATTGCTCCAACTAAACTTATCACAGTCAGAACTAAGCATAAGCCATGGGTTACGCAGGAGATAAAAACTAATATTAAGAACAGAAATTTTGTTTTTAGGCTGTTTCGCTGTTCGAGCTCTTCCATAGATTATAACGCCTATAAAGTACTGAGGAACCAGGTTAAAAACACCATTAATTCCAGCAAATTTCATTATTTGCAAACGAAACTCAATAACAAGAAGGATCCTGCTAAATCTTGTAAATTCCTCAGAAATATGGGTCTTGGCTCAAAATTGAACTCATCGCCATTAAAACATTTCTCAGCCCATCAACTTAACACTCATTACGCATCCATATCTAACCACACCCCACCACTCACCATTCATTCTTTTACATCTATCCTATCTAATTTATGTCATTTTACATCATCTTCCTCTTTCGCTTTCCTACCGGTGTCAGCTAAAAAAGTACAGCGGATCTTAGTTAGAGCTTCTTCCAAGGTATCGGGTATCGATGACATTTCAATTAAAATGCTGAAATTGTTGGAACCTCAAATCACTCTACCGTTAACGGAACTTTTTAATGGTATGCTTTCCACTGGATGGTTCCTCGATTGCTGGAAGAGGGTTATACTGTTGCCGTTGGCGAAGTCGAGCAGGATGGTGACGTGCTCAGACACGAGACTTGATTGCTAAACTTTGCGAGGTATCAAAGGTGTTAGAGAGATTGGTGCATGATCAGCTGGTTGAGTACCTTGAATTCAATCATTTATTATCAGCCAGGCAAGCGGGATTTAGAAAGGGCCACAGTACTCAATCAGCTCTTCTGGGGGGAGAAAGGGTAAAAAATGCGTTAAAAAGGGTTGTTGAAGGAGAAATGTACAAACGTAGTATGAATCTAGAAAAGGCGTGAGGGGGCGCAGGCGGGGTCCAGGGGCGGAGCCCTCGCCGGGGGGGGGGGGAGCCACCCAATTAGAAAAAATAAAAATTAAATTATTAAATTATTAAATTTTAAATTAATGTTTATTAAATATTATTAATTATTATTAATTATTAAATTAGTTAGGAATAAAACTTACAAATATCGATATTTAAATTCATGATAATAGCGGGCGGGAATTTGCCACTTTGCGCCCGAAAACGCGGAGGCAAAAACGCATTTTGCGCCCGCGCGGGCAGAATAGATTCCCGCACTAGTACAGGAATCTTTAAAAATAGTATACGACACGCGTGATTATTGGTGATATTTAGTGCCTCCACCTTCCTTCCACCTTTGTGCCGATGTTATAATACCCATTACACAAACTTTCGGACGATTTTAAGTTTATTACTATACTAGCAACAATTCCTCGGTAGCTAACGCTACCTCGTTCGAAATTATACTAAGTTTATATTTATTTTTATATACTTTTTTAACTTTATAATTTTAAAATTTAATTGAAAACAATGTAGAATATAATATAATTTGTAATTAATTAACCTAGTATTCAGTTATAAACAATTTTTTTTAATCAATAAATTAATATTAACAGTGTATTATATTTGCAACATTGTATACCTATACTTATTTGATATTAGTCAATTACTCAAGAGTTTAAAGATACTGAACATAATTTTACATAATACTGAATCAATAAAAAAAAATTAAAAATAATCGACATGACAAATCTTACACTGGAGTAAAGAATTTTAATTTTTATTTTTAATACGTAATAACACATGTACCATAACTTACAATATTTCCACACATTTCCTGTAGGAAGCTACATCAATCTAGTAACAAATGATTGATTTTTCTACCAGAATAATATTTTCAACAACAAAACTTAGAATATAAACTTATTCTTTGACCATTTTACATATATTTCATGCCTTTTCATGATATTTCAAGACGTACAATTTAAAATTTTATGCAAACTTATCAAACTCAGCTAATACATCGTATGTATTCAATTATTCATTCAAACAAATGCTATTTATACATAATAATTGAATTTTTTAATTTTTTTTCAGATTAAAATTGTTGCTAAAAGATTTATTTTCACAATTTATTAATTTTGTTTAATTTTCAAAAATCTTGTATAAAAAATTTTTTTATTAATTGCAACCAACAAATATAAATTATATTATACAATTACAATAATAAAAAATTGAAAATTAATTATGAAAGTTATTCTAATGATACATTTGGTATTATATTAAAAATAATGAAAGAAAAATAATATTTTAATTTTATTAACCACCCTCCTCACGCATTTTACATCTTTAAAATAGGGGATGATGAAAAATGTTTTTAAAAAAAATCTATTTAAATGTAATAAAAAAAATAAAACATATCGTCAAATAATAAAATATATATTACATTAAATTATATATATTTATGTTATCAAAATTTATTAGAGTAATAGTACTGCTTTTGTCTATGTTAGTATTACTGCGACCACTTTTTTTACCAAAAACCCTTATAAAATATTTTTGGAATTGTTCTACTAAACCCCCCTCCTGCCCCATCCTATATTCAAAGTTAACCCTTCCCCCCTTATTCTTTCATCTGTAAATTTGGGGATAAAAAAGAATGGTTGTCATATTTTTATTCAACGTAAACGAAAATCCCCATTAAAGCTTTTTAAAAATTCTTATAATTTTTATCTTCCTTCCCCCCTACTTCCTTCATCTTTAAAATCGGGAATAAAAAGAGTGGTTGTCATATTGTTATTCACCTTTACCGAAACCCCCAAATTATTTTTGGAATTTTTCTAATTATATTCTCCCCCCCCCCTCCGCCCCTACTCCATCTACCATTAAAAGGAGGATTAATGAAGAGTGATTATAATATCGTTATTCACCGTAACCGAAAATCCCCATTTTAGTTTTCTTAGAATTCTTATATTTTTATTCTCCCCCCCCCCCTCCTTCATTCATCTTTATAATGGGGAATAAAAACGAATGGTTGTTATATAGTTATTTACTTGTACCGAAAACCCCTATGAAATATTTTTGGAGTTTTTCTAATTTTACACTCCTCTTTCCCACCCCATCCCCTATCTACAATTAAATGGCGGATAAATAGAGATAGGTCAAATAGAGATGTCATATTGTTATTCTCCATAACCGGAAATCCCCATTAGAGTTTTTTTTTACAATTCTTATATTTTTAATCATTTTCCCTCCTTCTTTCATCTTTAAAAGGGGGGATAAAAAAGAATGGAATAACGCCTATAAAATATATTAATATTTTTTTCTAATTTAAACCCCTTCTACTCACCCTTTCCCCACCAATCATTAGATGTCATGATTAAAGGAAGAGAGGTTGTCGTATTCAGCACTCCACACATACGCATAATTCTTGCAACTTGTGGAACGCCGGACACCGGTCACCGGACACCGGAGAACGGATGAATTTTAATATAATATAGATATGATACATAACACATCTACCTTCCTTCTCGTCCCTTCAGTTACTCAAGTACGATGAATAAAACAAAAACAAGTGATATCTATGAAATTAAGCGATGTGTAAGTGGTTTACAAGGAGGGGTTCAACCCTCCGGGAAACAGATTTTGTTGCAACTTTAAGAGCTGCTTTTTGGTACCTAAATATGAAAGAATTCATGTGTAATTCAATCTCATAGGCTGTCTGACGAAGGTTTTACGCAGTTAATGAAAAATTGTGAAAAAATATGCTTAATTTATTCGCCAATAACTCGAAAAGAAATAGACGTAGATACTCAAACTCAAATCCATTTAACAGTCGAGATCAAGTAGACATAGTTTAAGAAAAAAGATGCTCAAATATCTCAATTTGGACAAAAGTTTTGAAAAAATAAAAATTAGACGAAATATTTGCTTAAAAAGTCTATCATATTTTAATATTAAATTTTCGTAATAATTTTATCTAATTCTTATTTTTTCCATTACTTTTGTCCAAATTAAAATATTTAAGCTTATTTTTTTCAAGTTATATCTACTGAATCTCAGCTTTTTGTCAGATTTGAGTGTGAGGGTCACTTTAATTGCTTATAAATCAGAAACAGATAAAGATAAATACTCAAAAGTAAGCTGAGATGAAATACATGTGATTTAAAAAAAAGAAGCTCAAATCGGTTAACTTGGAGCTAAGCTATAGAGAAAATAAGAAATTCATGAATTTTCAGCTAAACACGTCAACAGTTTTTCACTACTACATTTTAGTTATATTTTCAACAATTTCTTGTTTTCTCTTTTGCTTAGCTCCAAATTAACCGATTTGAGCTTCTTTTTTTTAAATCACATCTACATAATCTCAGCTTTATTTTAAATTTAAGATTGAGTATTTATCTTCATTTGTTTCCGATTTATAAGCGATCAAAGTGGCAATAATTTGTTTACAAAATTGACTGTAGCTAGCTATAACTTGGGTAAATTAACGCGTTAGGGTCTAAAAATTTGGCTTTCCTCATACTTTTATATTACAAAACATATCCTAGAGTTTCGTTAAGAGCCGTGATTCAAAGGCCGTGGCCTCTCCTAATGAGTAATTTTTATTATTTATGTCATAATATAATAAATTTTGGTTATGAAGAACAATTGAAACATGCTTCAAAGTTTATAACCTGAATGTAACTTCTTAACGCAAACTTTAACTTTATATAAAATTTAGATAACCATAAATTTTTTTACGCGGGTATTTAATACTATGCGGGAGAGTAAGACCTGATTTCAAACCGATGTATAATATTTGTAAGATCTGCAATGAAACTTGCTCTCTAAATCGCAAAAAGTGCAATAACTTTCTTGATAGTAAGATTTTCCGACTAACGGGATGTTGGACCCAAGTTACAGGAATTTACACCTTTCAACATAAGAATTATTTTGGAAATATTGAATTAAAAATCTGTAAAAATTCATATGACGTTTTGATTTTTAAGAAAAAATAAATTTGTTAATAATAATTGAACAAACAATTTTCGGTTGGTAATTATTTGTCTAAAAAGGCATGAATTATCAACGCAACAATTAGAATTAAATGACAAATTTAAAAATTTGAAAAAATTTGAGTATATTGTTTAAAACATGCCTAAGGGCATGATGTTCAAAATTATTTCAAAAATTTATTCCTTTGTTTATAAAATAATATTAAAAATTATTTTTTTCTGAGTCCGATATCCCCTTAAGTAGAAACTAAATTTGTATGCTGGTACAAAATGAAGACATCGACATATTAACTTTAAACTTGTAGTACAATATTTCCAAAGCACTATACTTTATGAAATAGAAATTTTCTGAAAGTTTTTACAATGTTGATACAACAGCTGCATTTTATCAGAAGATTGATAATGTCATCGATTTATTAAATTTACGATCAAAGTTTCGAACAAATGAATTACAAAAGTATATTACAATGGTTAATTATAAAAAGTTAAAAGATAAGGCTGTCGAATAATTAATAACTACATGAAATGCTTGCAAATAATTGAAAACGGTAAACAAATCTCCAATCTAAATTCAAAACGAAAGATTGAATTCTGGGTTTCATTGTTGGTTTCAAAAGTGCATTGAAATTAGTTATTTATTTACTAATAAGTATACATGACTTATTTATTGGTCTATCAAATAACAAAGAGGGGTTCTAGGTTCCAGCCTTCGTGTCACGAATTTTGTTGCAACTTTGGAAACTGTTTTCTGGTACATATATGAAAAGTTTCATAAGAAATTTAATCTCATAGGCTGATTGACGAAAGTTCTACGAAGTTAATGAAAAATTGTGAAAACAGTATGCTTCTGTTTTCGGAGTAACGGTACCCATTGCAGTCAATACCTCTCACACGTAACATAAAAAAGTGGTGCTAGGTATGGGGTACCGATTGTGAAGACAGTCAGTATTCAATTTTTGTGGAAAGAAGTATGAAGGTGATCATCATCGTAGCCATCGATGGAAATATATCGTAAGTACAAAAATCATTATATGCCATACAATTATCCTCCCGGGGTTACCTTGTCCGTCGTGAATCTTCCGTTGCCGGGTAAAGTAAAATAAGATAATTTATTTATAATTATATTATCACATATATAACTATTATTTAATTAAATTAAATTAATATGTCGAATTTTAAGATTCTGCGAGTTTTCTCCCATAATTTTTGACCATATTAAAATAT
This sequence comes from Theocolax elegans, assembly GCA_026168455.1. Taxonomy (NCBI): domain Eukaryota; kingdom Metazoa; phylum Arthropoda; class Insecta; order Hymenoptera; family Cerocephalidae; genus Theocolax; species Theocolax elegans. The sequence goes on from CM047427.1 coordinate 59,037,992, forward strand.
TTGAGCTTCCTTTTTTTCAAAACGTATCTAGTCGACCTCAACTTTCTTTTAAAATTTAGTTTATACGTACATCTTTAATTGTTTCTGAGTTATAAGCGTTCAAACTCAACGATTTTTTCTGCGAGATTTTTCATTATTTGCTTATATCTATCGTAAAAATGGGCATTGGACACTAAAACTCCGGCTTTCTGCATGATTTTATAGTAGAAATAATATCCTAGAATTTGGTAAGGATCCGTTTTCCAGAGGGTGTGACCTCTCCTTGTCAGTATCAACTGCTGCTTATATAACAGCTATAGATTTAAAAACAGGATTTTATCAAATATTAATGGATCTTGATGATGCAAAGAAAACTGCATTCTCTAGTCCATACGGGCATTATGAATACACACGAATGGGTATGGGATTAAAAAATGCGCCTGCCACTTTCCAATCACTCATGGATTTAGTATTAAACGGATTGCAAGGAAATGAACTATACGTTTATTTGGACGACATAATAGTATTCGCAGCTGATTTAAAAGAACATGGTATAAAATTTAGGAGATTAATGAAAAAATTGGATGATGCAAATCTAACCGTAGAACCAAGTAAATGTCAATTTTTACAAAAGGAGGCATCTTTCTTAGGTCATATGGCAGGAAACGGAAAAATCAGACCAGATCCGAAGAAAATTGATAAAGTACGCAATTATCCTGTACCTACAATCAGGAAGAAAGTAAAACAATTTTTGGGTTTCGTAAGTTATTATAGAAGATTTATTAAAAACTTTGCAAAAATTGCAGCATCTCTTACAAAACTATTGAAGAAAGCGGATGAAGAAACTACAGAACTTGAGTGGGGGATGAACAACAGAAAGCATTTGACCAATTGCGTGAAATATTATGCAATGAACCAGTTATGATTGCAACAGATTTTACTAAACCCTTTCTGGTAACGACAGACGCTAGCGACTACGCTATTGGAGCAGTTTTGAGTCAAGGAAAACTTGGAGAGGATCGCCCTTGTGCCTACGCTTCTCGACGTCTTACATAGATACATCGACTTCGAATGTATTTTAACTAATATTACGATGAAACAAATAAATAATAATACGTTCGAGTTACCCGAGGACGAAATTCAACGCATTAATAGTATTCTTATAGAATCCCTTAAAGCAGAAAAACGAGGAATAGAAAAACAAATAGAAATTCAAAACCCGATAACACCATTACAAACACAGAATTCAGAGCCCCAATTGTTATTTAATGAGACACTAACAAAGAATTCAAACGTTAATCAATATAATAAACAAAATTCTTCATTATCAAAAATACAACAAGCCATATTCGGAGATGACATAAATTCTACAATACAATTAGCCGTTAAAGTGAAAAAACTTGAGGAGAAAGGAAGAAATGCAATTCGAGTAGACATTTGGAAAAATGATGGAATATTAAATAGTAACAATATAAATTCAAAAAACGACACTACCGCGATACCCTTTGCACCAAGGAAATCTGATATTATATAAGAAGTTGAGGATGTTGTCGAACCAACGCCTGACCGAAATTTTCCTACAGATCCGAACTTTTATCATATACATTTTAATGACAGAAAAGACAGTACAATGCACATAGACGGAAATGACCTTGAACTTGACTCCTACACTGAAGATAAAAATATAAATTTGACAAACATTGACAGTACTCATGAAACGAATAAAACTATAAATTCAATAAACGATAATAATAATAATCTAGATGAGTTAGCGTCAATATACTATGCGTATACTCAGCATAATGAGTGCGCCCAATCGGAAATAGAAAAAATGCACGATACCGATATACCTGCTAATCCACAAGGTAACTGTCTTTTCTATTCTATTATAAAAATATTAAAATTAGAAATATCTCCGCGAGAGTTACGCGATCGATTACTATATTCATCAGCAATTAAAGAATATGGAGACCCGATCGAAGCTCATAAAATTTTAAGTTCTGATACACAATACGGCGATATAGATTGCATATATATTTTTTCAAAAACATTCAGTATCAATGCATGTATTCACTATCATATCGGAAATCGAGTTGAATATTTTTATTGTAAAGCTAATAACGATCCCGAATCTATACATTTACACTTAGTGAATAATCATTTTACTCCATATATATAATTACTAATACAAATTAGTATGCTATATAATTATCCATAATTCCGATATTTAAACGTTTTTTAAATTTTCTGATAATTTAAACGTTTCTAATATGGATATATCATGTGATTACGACCTTAATGATCATAATAACTCGAAAAACTAATCGATAAATGAAACAATAAGAGTTTCAGGAGCAATGACTCGTTACTTAACCGCAGAAGCTCGCACTCCGTATATAATTCCTCCATGAACTAAATATACAGAAAATAAATTAAATTTTACGTCAATAACCCTATTAGATGAACAACCGATTGCATATAAAGGAAATTTAATTTACATGTTAAGCGCAGATAATTTCCTCGAGACTGAAGTACTCGAGGCACTAGTAGAAAGACGATTTATTTTCGAAGAAGAATTAAAAAGTATGCTGCTTAACATAGGGGAAATGATAGTTACCCCAATAGACAAAGTTGCACAGACAAAACTTCGTTAAAACTTGCTACACAATTTTTGAAAACAACTTGTGTTAAACTTGCTAACAAGACTTTACATAATAGTGACGTGTACCTAAATTTTATGTAAAATTATTAAAAAAAGTTGCAACAAATAATTGCTATAAATTTGCTAACAAATAAGGACGCAGATTTAGATTAATTTGTTATTTAACTCTGCTGCACGAGTTGATATAATTTTGGTATATATTTGCTAAGAAATATATCATAATCTGACAAATTCTTTTTCAGCAAATTGGTAGCAAAATTAAATCAGTAAATGCTTACATAGTGCAGTATATTGCAACAAGATTTGATGATAATTTGTTGCTATTTTGCAATCATGAAAATAATAATTTCAATGTATTTTTTATTCAAGAAAATCTGTGTTTTTGTGAAGTATTTCAAGTTTTGTTACTTTTTTTGCAATTTTAAGAGTCTAACACATTTACTAGTTGTGGCGATGCGACGTGCGATCTAGTTGCACAAAAATAATATAAGTATTTGCCATTATATTTACTTAAAATATTATTTCAACAAAATAAAAGCACATTTATAGCAATACTTGCTATTTAAAAAGTAATAATTTTATGCAACAATTGACTTTAATTTTTTATAAATTTGCTGTCACTATTTTCATGTAAATGATTTGAAGCAAATTTATAATAAATAAGGACTTACATTGACGCAAATTTTGGATAAACAGGTACAAATTTTTTTTGCAAAGTTGCTGTCAGTTTGCAATCATATGTCTATTGGGGTAGTCATTCAAAAGGAGAAACACTTTTCGGAGTAGCAGTAAAAGAACATATTGACAATAAACCATTACGCCCTGATATCGTTAAAAGTTTAAAGACCCTTAGAGTAACATTAGATAAATACGAAATAAAAACAATAGGACTTATTAGGGATTTAGCTATTTTATCATTAGCAGAATGAAACTATTTAATAGAACAAGCGAATAAATTATTCCATGGAAGGGAAATCTATGTAGTATTATTTAAAAATAATTTACCCATTCCTAAAGTAGAAGATCGATTTAGGTTAATCAAAGAATTTCATGAATCAGCAACAGGAGGACATAAAGGTATTACAAAAACCTACGATAGAATTTCTTACGAGTATTATTGGAGAAACATGCAAAGCGATGACAATACGTACGGGGATGCCCTGATTGTCAAACTCAAAAATTAGTACGCATAAAAACGCGATTACCAATGTTAAAATCCGATACACCCTCTAAACCTTTATCTAAGTGGTCCATGGACTTTGTAGGTCCAAAAGAACCTACCGTAGCAGGTAACCAATATATACTAACAGTGCAAGACCAACTAAGTAAATATTGTATATTAGCACCGGTAAAAATCGCCACCGCAAAGGAGGTCGTTCATGTATTAACAGACAAACTCATAAGTTATTTCGGATCACCCCTTTCCTTAACCTCTGACCAAGGTGCTCATTTCATGAATAGGATGTTAGAACAGTTTGCTAATATATTTAAGATAAATAAGAACTGCACAACGGCGTACCACCGCCAATCTAATGGCGGAATTGAGCGCATGCACCACACCCTTAACGAATACCTACAAATGTATATTAAAACTCATACCGAATGGGATACGATTCTACCTTTACTACAGTACATGAAGAAACAGGTTACACTCCACACGAAATTCTATTTGGTCAAAGAGCAAGAATTCCCTCGAGCTTTCCTCCTAAGGAACAATTACCTACATATGACGATTATTTAACGGATATAACATCAACCTTATCTCAACTTCGTACACTAGCTGCAATGAATTTAGTACAAGCAAAATATAGACCTAAATTTTATTATGACCAAAAACAAAATATTAAATATTTGAGGGAAGGAGAAAAGGTATATTTATTAAAAAAATGCAAAACAGGGAAAAACGGATAATGATTATGTAGGACCTTGTGAAATTTTGGGGATAAATTATGAAAGACATAACGCGAAAATACAGAAAGCTAGTAAGACAAAAATTGTCCACATGGACCTCTTAAAATATAGTTATGAAGTACCAAAACTCAATTATTCACAATGTAAATTATAATAGAACAAGCAAAAGAAAGGATAAAATAAATATATAAATAAAATATTAATAATGGTATTGATACTGGATACTTAAGGAAATAACAAACTATACGATTATAACTTCAGATATATTACTATATTGAACGAAAATAATTAATTTAAGAAAGAGAGCTATTAAATCGTATATTGTTATTATAAGCAACAAAATTGTGCACAAACTGCAAATGTTTATAGAATATGCTATTGTCATGTATATACTTATTAAATATTTATTGCATACTGCTGAAATGATTAACCGAGATAATAAATATGAATAAAAAAATATATATAATAATTTTTATGTATATTTAGATAATATATTTTCGAAACAATTTAATAATGCAAAAAAATTCGTTATTAATATATGAAGAAAAATTATAAACATATTGGAATTTGTTATAAATAATAAGAAAAATGGAAAATGTTATTAAGCGAAAAGATCGTACAACCTTAATTGTTAAATTAGGCAAAAGATGTATTTCGATATTTTTATAAACATAGCCAATAATTAATTATAAACAATTAATTTACAACTAAAGAAAAATCACCTATATAGTTTAACATAGAATTTGTTACGAACTATTCGAAAGCGCAATAAAAATATGTTCATATGATAAAACGAAATTATAAACAAAGCGACTTCTATTAATTAATTATTTATAAAAAGTAAATCTAATTTAATGGGAAAGTCACTAAACCTTAGTCGCAAAATTAGAAAAAGAAAAAATTTAGGAAAATTATAATTAGAAATCGAGATATAATTTGTTAATTAACAAAATCGACCGCACGACAAAAACACCTATACAGTTTCGAATTACACATTCAACGGACAATTCAAAATCAAGAAAAAACTCTAACCAAATAAGGAAGCAAAAATATAAACAATTTGACAATTATTGCTAATAGAAAATTTCAAAAATCTCATTTATCAAAAATAATAATCACCAACCTTAATTGCAAAATTACAGACACTTTGTTCCCACGAATTCAAAAATATTTTCCAAAAACACGTATAATTTTGCAATGGCTGTAAAATAAATTGTTGTAATAACCAAATTAACAACACAGTCACGCGCCAAACCAAATCCATACATAAAAAATCCAAAAAGATCAGAACAAATGGTAATAACAATTTCTACTAAAAAAAACGAAAATTTATCACTGTATAAGTAATATGATACCTCTCCGCGAGTTATAAAGGCCATAGATCAAAAGATACCGCAATTAACATTTTCGACTTTTAATATAACATTAGTCATAAATAAATAAAGAGGACCACATACTCCAACATACGAAATTACATGAAATAACAAGTACCCCCCAAAAGAAAATGTGAAAGAGAAAAGAAGCACACACAGTGTCAATGCTACTCGTTAGCCAGCACGTTACACCGCACGCACACTAACGCGACCCACGTACACGCACCGACGAGTAGAAGGCCACAGTAGTATACGTAAAGTTGCACCGGCGTGCACACTAGTACAATGCATATGCATGCGCTCCGAGTCGCGAGGCACTCGATAAACAGCAAATAGATCACAAATTTTTATAGACAAATAATTTTTTAAACTTATAGTAACATATCTGATAAAAGTAATAAATTGTAAATTTATTAATAGAGTAATATTCTTATTACTAAATAAAATTTATATGATATTATACATATATATATATTAAACGTTGAAGATTTATAGTTTAGTTAACTTAAAATTTTAGTAAATTATACCGTATAATAATAGTATAATAATATAAAGTTAATATAAATAATTAATATTAAAAATAATATTAATAATTTTTAATTATTTTTAATATTATAATTTAAAACATTTACACATAGCATAATTTGTATATAAAGCAAAGGAACATTCTAAAAAAAAAATACTAATATTTTTAATACGACCGTATTTACTTTTTTCCTATGTAAGAAAGTGTACGTATAGCGCACATATAATTGATAATATATAAAGAAAATATATCTGAATGCAGTTATTATGCAGAAAAAAATACAAAAATTATCACGAGTACTATTTGTAATTAATATAGAAAATAATATATACCTCCCGCGTAAAAAAATGTACCTTCATATCAACTTTATATAAAGTTAAGTTTGTATAAAGTTTATACGAGGTTTTCCAACGAGACATTCCCGAACTTGATTAGACATTTGTATAAAGTTTATCTAAATTGAAATAACTATTTTTTATCAGTTTAAAATACTTTATATAAACCTACAAAATTTTTAAATTATTAAAAAGAATTAAAAAAATAATTTCTGATTGGTGATTCGAACCTCCGATCTTTAACTCCGGAGGCTCACTCTCTACCAACTGAGCAATTTTATTGTTTCTGTCATTCCATTACATTCAGATTATAAAGAACAATTGAAACATGATTTGAACTTTGTTCCGTCGATCGTTTAATATTATCGACGGAAAGAGTGCCCGTATATTTACGCAAACTTTTATTAAAGGAATGATATTAAATAAATTATTATTTAAGACCATCGAATCTCAACACGTTCGAAATAAATACAATAGAAGCAGTCAGGTATATAAGAAAGGTTTAAATACGTTTAAGACGGTAGAGTTTTCACGTTGAACATTTTATTACTTTATTAGTTTTCGGTCGAGTCTCGAAGCTTCGATCCAGCCGCGGTCTTCCGGTGTGTTTCCCCGACTTGGGATTTCCCGGGGAAAAATCGGCACGCGGTTTTCATGTACATGCAGGCTTCCCTAACAATCAGCTGATTAAGGGAGGCGTCCTTTTACCTTATAATTTGCGTGAGGAAGGAGAAGCACAGTTTTTACCTCATCAGTTCCTAGTTAGCACTCGAACGCGTCGGTCGATTGGTCTACTTGAAAATCCGTACAACATCGTGCGCATTTTTAACTCCGTGTGATAATAATCGTATACGGGTATCTCAAAAATTCATAAGTTGCTAGTGATCAAGTGATTACTTCGTAATCGCGAGAGTCACGGGTTTATATTCGCAAGTGATCATTTCATGATCGCGAGAGCATATAAACTACAGCAAAAATAAGTGCAAGTGGTTATTTTGTGACCGCGAGAAATATACCGTTTATAATAGCTAGTGATTCTGTTTTGGTCACGAGAGCACATAAACGAAGAAACACTGAAGTCAAATTACAAGTGATTAATTAATTTGGTTAATCGCGAGACTCGAATGTTCGGACGCGACATTCTTTAAAAAAAATATAACTATATTGCAGACGATCACACTGCAGAAGATCGTCTGAGTGGATTAAATATATCCACTAACATACACATAAACACAATAACTCACACCTTCTTATTTATCACAATTTCATATATAATTTTTTGTCAATTATAAATTATCAAGGGTTTTTATGCCTTCTGGCTTTTCCCTTCGAGCCAATAAATATCATAAATCTAAGGCTCAATTCTGTATTTTATTTGAACATCCACCCACTACCTCAATCCTACATTCTTTCCAAGGTAAATTTTAATTATAAATTAAATTATAAAAAATAAAATTTGAATAACGGAATTTGTCCACGTTGGCCAGATTTCGACGCTACACAACAAACTTTATAACCTGAATGTAATGGAATGGCAGAAACAATAAAATAGCTTAGTTGGTAGAGAGTCAGCCTTCGGAGTTAAAGATCGGAGGTTCGAATCACCGATCAGAAATTATTTTTTTAATACTTTTTAATAATATAAAAATTTTGTAGGTTTATATAAAGTATTTTAAACTAATAAAAAATAGTTATTTTAATTTAGATAAACTTTATATAAATGTCTAATCAAGTTCGGGAATGTCTCGTTGGAAAACCTCGTATAAACTTTATATAAAGTTCATATGAAGGTACATTTTTTTACGCGGGCTATATGTAGCTATCGTTAAGCATATAATTGATATTTTACATACCAAAATAGTACTAATATAGTTTAACTAAATCAATACTTTTAACTTATTGTAGCAAGCTATCTCCTTCTAACTTACATATTACATACCATAAAAAAAATTAATATATACAAAATTATTATTACTTAAAATGTTAAGTGATAGAGTTACAATTTCCTTCTATTATTATTTTGCATAAGAATGAAATAAAAAAGATCGGCGCCGGAGCGCAGACTGTAGAAGTAAAATACAGCAGTTGAGTGCAAACCTCGACTTCGATCGTCTCTCTACCGCATCCCCACTACAATACATACAAGCAGCTCGCATATGCTACATTGCCGCGCCGCTTGTGTGAGTGAGCCAAGTATACTCGCTCGCAAAAGTTTTTAAGTTGTACATTTAACGCATAAGATATATTTGTAACTCAAACATAATACGAGCAAACTTTTGAAGAGAATGATACCGCTCTGTCTCTGTCTATTCAATGCATTTAAGATATGATTAAGATACCTACCTTGTTGGATTTTCAAAAAATTTTAAGCATATAATTGATATTTTACATAGTACTAATGCAGTTTAACTAAATCAATATTTTTAATATATTGTAGCAAACTATCTCCTTCTAACTTACATATTACATACCATAATAAATTAATATAAAGAAAATTATTATTAGTTAAAAAAAATTAAGTGATAAAGAGTTACAATTTACTTCTACTAGTATTTTTGCATAAGAATGAAATAAAAAAAAAATTAAGTAATATATTAAATTAATATCAAAAGTTTAACTAGTAAGATAAATAATAAATTCTGTGAAACTGAGTAAAAAAAAAAGAAATGATTGAAATTAATGCAGTTATTCGAATATGTGTAATATTTCTGCATCAAAAGATGGACAGAACAAACTGTGAAATTTTACTAACAATGACAGAATTGGTAGAGCAATGAGCTCGTATGTTTGTCATTTACTAGCACCAAAATGGTAGCCAAATAATAATCTAATGCCTTGAAACTTCAGGTCAAAAAAAAAAAAAACAGAACAAAAGAAAAAGAAATACATATGTACATATAAACATATATATTGCGACTTACTTATTTGACTTTGTGCAATACTATAGTCGACAATTTATTGACTTATGTTTAAAGACACATTTTACACAAGCATTATTAATGCTAACTGCAAAATAAGTAACTAATACAGAATAAAGGAAAGAATCTAGTAAATAAAACAAATTTTTCTTGCTAGTTAAACATAGGACCAAATTATGCTATTTAGATAAAAAAACGAATAAATTAATAATTGATAATTAACAAAAAATGTCATTCTTATTGCTTAAATTTATATTATCAAAAGGAAATTATAAAATAAGAGTCATTGTTGTAAATAATTTTAATAACATGCATATAAGAGTATAATAGTGTAAATATGTTAGAATGAGATTAGTTCTGTAAATTTATGCAGTATGCATATATTATATAAATTGTAAAAAGGACTTATAACCGTAACTATTAAGGATTATATCAAAATGAAATTGTGATAAAAATATAGACAAAAAAAAATGATTATTAAAAAAAAAAAAAAACAGAAGACATTAATGTAAAAAAAAAATTGAAAAAAAAAAGACACAGAAGATTTTATTCATTGACAACTACGTCTAATTGGACAACGATCTTTTCGCGGGGATGTTAACCAATATTCAGCAGTAGGACGAATTTATTACATACCATAAATAGTACTAATATAGTTTAACTAAATCAATACTTTTAACTTATTGTAGCAAGCTATCTCCTTCTAACTTACATATTACATACCATAAAAAAAATTAATATATACAAAATTATTATTACTTAAAATGTTAAGTGATAGAGTTACAATTTCCTTCTATTATTATTTTTGCATAAGAATGAAATAAAAAAAAGTTATATATTAAATTAATATCAAAAATTCTAACAAGTAAAATAAATAATGAATTCTGTGAAATTGAGTAAGAAAAAAAATGATTGAAATTAATGCAGTTATTTGAATATGTGTAATATTTCTGGATCAAAAAATGGACAGAACAAACTGTGAAATTTTACTAACAATGACAAAGTTGGTAGAGCAATGAGCTCGTATATTTGTCATTTATTAGCACCAAAATGGTAGCCAAATAGTAATCTAATGCCTTGAAACTACAGGTAAAAAAAACAAAACTAAAGAAAAAAGAAATACATACGTATATATAAACATATATATAGTGACTTACTCATTTGACTTTGTACAATACTATAGTCGACAATATATTGACTTATATTTAAAGACACACATTTTACACAAGCATTATTAATGCTAACTGCAAAATAAGTAACTAATATAGAATAACGGAAAGAATTTAGTAAATAAAAGAAATTTTCTTGCTAGTTAAACATAGGACCGAATTATGCTATTTAGATAAAAAACAAAATAAATTAATAATTGATAATTAACAAACAATGTCATTCTTATTGCTTAAATTCATATTATCAAAAAGAAATGAAAAAATAGAAAAAAAAAGAAACAGAAGATTTTAACCATCGGCAACTATATCTAATTGGACTCTTCAGCAGTAGGTCATTTCAAATTTCATCACAAGAAGTACGAGTAAATGTATCGGATAAAATAAATTCGTAACTGCGAAAGCAACGAATTTATTTGAAGGTCGAGACGTGGCCACATTATATATATATGTATATATATAAATAGATTTAAGTATATAATAAGTATTATTATTAATACAGTTAAACAGGAAAATATATAGCAAAAAAAATTTATTCAAACAAATTTGTTTAGAAAATAGTATAAAGTATAGAAAATATCCAGTATCTTATAATGTTAATATTATATTTAATACGAATAAATAATTGATATTGATCTAAGGAACTTTGATTACAGGTTTACCTTATCAAGGGCACAAGAGGGGGACATATTAATTAAACAAATAGCATTCACCAGCATTCACAACGAGCACTACGTGAAAATTAGTGCAACAAATAAATTTAAAACCTTTCTTTAATAAAAGGAATGTGTTATTATCCACATGGAAAATATTAGAGAATTATTGTGTAAATTCTAATAGCTCAAGTCAAAATTTAGGAGAATTAAAGCAGCTGTATAAAAAGATAAAAGCTACATCCAAAGATGTAGATGCAGTAATAGAACTATTACAAGGGCAAGATATCATATTTTGCTTCAATTATTTATAGAAAACGTTTTAAAATTCGAATTAGATACACAACTATTAACCGATGCAATATAATTCGATATCCAGGAATCGTTACACCCTAGAATTTTGTCACCGGAACAAATCCAAAATTCTGCCGATCAAGTTCAGGAAACAGTATCAGATACTAGGTTTCCCACAGCGCAGGCAGGGATATCATATTCAGACATCATTAAAATCTTGGAATTGTCAATTCTATTCTTTGAAGGAAATTTAATATATCATTTAGCATCCCACTACTAGACTATACTCAATATAATATATACAAAGCTTCACCATTACCTATTTAGTAAAATATACTTAATGTCACAGATTCTTATGCATACGTTTGGCCAGACCACACACACTTTGCCTTAAGCACAGATCAAAGCACTTACGTACCAATCACTATTGAGACATTAAATAAATGCAAAATATTGCGTCAATCATATATATATGTAAAGAACTAGAGCTCCCAAAAATTTTAAGTAAATATGCGCCATGTGAAATAAAATTAAGTACAGAAAATCAAACTAGCAACCTATTAGGATGTAAAATAAAAATTATAAAATTACAAGATTGTTTTTATTGTTTATATTGGTCACTAGTTAGGAAGCTTAAGTATTTTTTGCTTAAGCTTTAGTTATAGGTTTAGTTTTAAGTATTAGTCTTAAGTTTATAGTTTTAAGTTGCCAGACCTACGTACAGATAAATTAATGTTATCTCTATAATAAATTTAATAAATAAATAAATAAATAAATAAATAAAATAAATAAATAAAGATACGTATTGGGCGCGCACTCAAACACCCAGTACCTGGGTTTTTTCTAATAATAAAGAAATTACAATATATAAAAAATGTGAGAGATCTGCAGATCATGCCATCACTATACAAGGAGTTGGATTATTACAATTAGCTAAGGGATGCACAATAAATACAATTAACACACAATTAACGGCAACTCGCGAAATTTCAACTAATCTAACAAACTATTTATTCCAAGAAACTCATTAAAATATATCAGATATTTTGTACAATATATCAAACTAAAAAAAATCAATGTAACAGTATAGACATAAGAAATATAATAAGTAATAATCCAATACAGAAATAACAAGTAACTAAAGATTTTTCACATAACTCTGGCAGCAATTTACACGAAATAGTAGAAAAAGCTCGAGATATAGGAAAATACCATAAACTAAATGATCAATTTGATTATCTAAAAGATACATTATCGTATTCAGGAGGCAGCTCTCTAGTAATTCTTATAATAATTATAATAGTTTGGAAGATTCTCACATCCGGCGGGTTCCCTTTTATTAATAATAATATACTGATTACTGGTAATCTAAATCACATACAGCCACGCTCAACAACGATCCACGTACTCAGCCCAGCAAATCTTGAAATGACAGTCACAACCGAAACGAATATCCATTAATAAAAAGAATCGATAACAATAATAATGAAAATTTTTTTCCTGCATCATCTACATTTCCACAAACGTCGAGGACGGCGTTTTTTCAAGGCCCAAACGTGTTACGTGCGGCAACATATCACTTATAGTATATTAATACAATATGCATAAATTAAATATAAGTAACGAAATGATGATGTTAAATCAATCTAAATTGGAGTACGACCGCCGGTGCACAGTAAAGAACAAACTGCTGACGTCGAGTTCATCGAGCTCAAACGACGAGGAGTAACGCTGACTCTCGCGTCACCGACACCGCCTCGCTGACGATTTCGTGAAGGCATTGCAACACCGCACGAGAAAACGATACACATGTTGAGGAGTCAGACAATTATGTAGGACAATGAGTTACGTATATAAACAAACGGATCAACCAGTCGCAAGTTCAGACAGAGAAGTAAAACAAGTGATTAACGTCGCACCTACGCCCGATCGAGGTTCGACTCTCTACAACAACCGGCATTGGATCACGATAGAACGGCCTCTTCAGGTATCAGCTCCAGGCAGCCTTACTATTCAACCGCTCAAACGCCAACCAGCAGACGCAACCTAGCAGCAAACGCCAATCTACAGCAGCAGCCTAGCATCAACCAACCATCATCCAATCAGCAAGCAACACTAGCAAGTAATACAGAGATCGTAATAAGAGGGCCTCATATTATACTTCACCATACATTGAACTCACGAAAGGATTGATATAATAAACGGCCGTATTTATCCATTAACATCTCAATCAATTATTTAATCCTGTCTTCACGATCCGCTCGTTAAGCAGTCCGCCTAATCGAGTAATGGTACCCATTGTAGTCGACACATCTCTCACGTAACATTACCTTGTACAAAAAAATAACATTGTAAATGTTAATTTTAATGCAGATAACGATCCTATTTTTGTACCACTCTCAATTTAAAAAAATAATGATGATTTTTTTCACTACAAAGAATAAAAGCAATGTAAAAAAAACGTCTTATGAGTTCGAATAAAACTTCTAATGGAAAATATGTTATATATAAATGAGATTTATAAATAAATAGAAATAATATTTTGATTGAAATTTCATGTTCATATATATAACATTCTTAATAATAATATTATGCAGTTATACAGATATATCGTTTTATAATGTTAATGTTTGTGTAATGGTTGCTTAAGAAAAACATATTAATTATAGTTTATTACAATGCTTTTTATTTATCGATCACATTTCAAATCAACTAGGAATTGTTCTGAAGAACAAGATATAGTAATTATTACATTTTTTCATATTCGCATTAAGTTTACAGATTTGTTAAATGTTAACATATGACTATTTAGCAAATGGTTTATCATAATAATCGCATAATCATGGTTATAATTTTCTTATTTGGCCATATTCAAAATTAGATTGGTTAATTATTAAGATATATCTTAACAGTAAATAAATTCTTCTCTCAGTGTAGTCCACTTATTCAATAATAAAAAATAATTTATTAAAAAATAAAAATTTTTAAAATATATTTTTTAATAAACAAAAAATTGTTAAAATGAAAAAATATGTGTAAAGTTTAAACAATTATTGAAAGAATAATCACAAAAAATTTCAATTGCATCCAAATATTGATGTCCCGCAAGAAACATTTCATACAATTTTCTACATAACTTTGGTTAGTAGATGAGAAACAAAAAAACTTTTTGATCTGACTCTACCCTTAATCAACGGTGGTGCAAATATAAAAATAATAATAAAGAGATAAATTTTGTTTTATTAGATATGGAAAAATTGATTTTGCACAAATAAATATTATTATAAATATTATTCTTTATTTATTGCTGTAAGAGATGGCAGAACTAAAACTTATAAAATAATATCTTTCTGAAAAAATCTGTCATTTAACAACAGAAATACTAATAAATAAATAAAAAGAAATGATCTCTTCGAGCTAATTTTATTTTATTGCCAACGTTTCGATAACCTCCTTATTACGTTCAACGTTTTTGCCGATAACCTCCTTATTACGGTCATCTTCAGGGCTCTACTAAACGAAATAAATGAACATTGTAACAACTTTTCACTTTATTTATTTATTTACCATGCTAAACACGAGCATAAATCATTTATAATATAATAACAGAAATACTAATCGACTCTATTTTGATTTCAGTACTTTCTATTGCGGAAGCTTTTTAAGAATCAAATAATTTAAGTTGGCGATTTTTTTTCCTTTTCTCTCTTACTTATATTGATGTTTATTAAGCAAGAGCAACAAAGAGAAAAAATCGCCATCTGGCAACCCTGATTATATATTTAGATATTAAATATCAATTGTAAAAGTGTAATTGAAATTACACCATACTTGCAAATGTTTACACCTTCGCAGAAGGTTTAACGATTGAATTATGTATTGCATAAGATTTGTTAGAAAAAAAATCAAATAATGTAAGTCAAATAATGTAGGATACATATGAATTGAAAATTGACGTTTTAAAACTAAACCTGGACAATTATGTCCATTATATCTAAATTAAAAGTTACAATATATAGTGTAAATTTTCTTATCCCAATCGAGTGTAACACTCTCACCATTATATACGCAATTTCTTTCTCTGATGAAAATTCCGAGTGCTCTCTATTTGCTTCCATTACAAAATATTCACTCTACGTATTGGAAACATTTTTTCTGGATTAATCTAATTTATAAAAGTGCATATATCAACATTTCGATTAATAAATATATAAAGATGCATTTCCTGCATATAAACATAAAATTCATAATAAGACATTATTATTGATTTAATTTATATCATTTATAATACTTTTAAGTAATTCTATTTCTAAATCTGCAGTTCACAGCAATCAAATTATGTTTTGCTTATATCAGTTCTATGATTTAATTATTCAGACGTTGGCCTTTTAAGAACTGTTTAAATAGCAGTAATAATTTTTAAATAAAGAATAAATGTCGATCTTTGAGGGTCAATCCAAGTTAAACAAGGAATAAAAAATTTTTTTATTCTCAATTTGAAAAATCGTGCAACGTTTCGTCCACTGGTTTGCGGACCTCTTCAGGCACTGTTTATTAACAAAAAAACAAAAACCAAATATACAACAAAATATATAAATGAACAAAATTTCAACCACACACTTTACAACACAAAATAAAATTAAATACCTTCGAAAAAACATCACAAAAAAATTATCACAAATTGGTATAGAAAACTGTCAAACTCAAATCGAGTTATCAACTATTGGTCTAATCATACTTTGAAACAGAAATGCAACATAATTTTTAATTTGACTGATAGAGCGATATTACTATCTCACACTGATTTTCATAAAGATAATCTAAATATTATTAGACACATTTTGACAGAAAATGACTATCCATTAAAATTTGTTAACAAAAATATTAATACTAGGTTACGAAAAATAAATTGTGTTTTAGTACCAAAAGATATTGTAGTCGATAAAAAAATCAGCTACTTTTCACTCCCGTACTTTAAAAATTTCTATGAAAAATGTTCTAACATGTTAAAAAAATTCAACATAGGTACAGTGCCTAATATTAATAAAAAACTTGATAATGTCATAACATTATGTAAAGATACGACAAAAAAGCTTGATTTATGTAACGTTGTTTATAAGTTCAATTGTAATGAGTGTAATTCTTCTTATATAGGACAAACAAAACGTGCATTAAAAGATAGAATTAGAGAACACAAAAACATGTATAATAGTGATTCTGTTGTTAGCTTACATATGCTACAAAATAATCACACATTCAATTTTGACAATGTTTCGGTTTTAGACAAAGAACCCTCATATAAAAAACGTATTATTTCAGAGATGCTGCATATTAATAATTGTAAATATACTATAAATAAGAAGGAAGACACTCAAATGCTCAGTAATATTTATAAAAGGATTTTGTAACAGTTTGTTTTGCTCGGAATATTGATGTATGTCTATTTCTCATAATTAATTATTTGATAATGTTCACATGTATTTATATATAGTCGAGTTGACTGATTTATTATTCACTTAGACGTTACCTTACAATGGAGTAAAATTTGAAACGTATACTTTGTTTTTTCGAAGGTATTTAATTTTATTTTGTGTTGTAAAGTGTGTGGTTGAAATTTTGTTCATTTATATATTTTGTTGTATATTTGGTTTTTGTTTTTTTGTTAATAAACAGTGCCTGAAGAGGTCCGCAAACCAGTGGACGAAACGTTGCACGATTTTTCAAATTGAGAATAAAAAAATTTTTTATTCCTTGTTTAACTTGGATTGACCCTCAAAGATCGACATTTATTCTTTTTTTAACCTACAATGGAGGGTGTACAAAATTTACCAATTTTTAAATAATAGTATATTTTAGGGGAACTTAACTTACATAAATTGTAATGTTAACCGAAATAGACTGTCAAACGCTATAGCTGCACATAACTTAATTTTGCACATACTTAATTTTGCACAATTATAATTCTGAAACTTTTGCAGATATTCAACGAAATTATAAATCTAACTTGGACTTAGTCTTCTCTTCATTATGAAAAACTCTTAATTAAACTCTATTTGAACTGATTCGGAAGCACTTTGTAATTATTTGAAGAGTTACTTTGAAAGCTTTTTCTTTCCTGAAGTTTAATGCCTAGCAAAAAATATAATGCATTTACTCAAATATAATAACTAACGCTATAATGCTTAGAATATTAATTAAAAAATACATACCTGTGCATAAAGTAATAATCCAGTACCCTGGTGAAGTAATGATTGTAATCCACTAAATAATTAAGATTACGTCATACAAAAAACGGTATTTCATACTTAATAATTTGTAAGAAAACTTGTACTAATATAAAAAAATTATTTAAAAATAAAAAAAAGATTGTTTTAATTGACTAGTTCAGTTTCCTTACACGAATCGGAAAAAGATAACAATTATTATTAACATTTAAAAAAAAATAATAACTAATAATAAACTTTCGTAATAAATATATATATAGTGTAGAATTAATTGTAACTAATTATAAATATCATATATCGTTAAAATCTGGATTTTATAAGCTCCCGCGTAAAAATTCGAAAGTTTGGGCCAAACTTTGCCCAAGTTTATGTTTGTATAAACTTGGGGCAAACTTGGGCAATGAGACTATGCCAAACTTGACAACTCACGCATTCCAAGTTTGGGAGAAGTTTGCAAAAGTTATGCCAAACTTCGTACAAAGTTCTTATAAAGTATTTTGTTATTGGCTGAAATATGGGACAAATTTGTCCAAAGTATGGCGCAAGTGTAGGATTAGTTTTGCTACACTTTATTTTTAGGTTATATTATTTTAAAATTTTAAAAGAAAAGAAATTAAAAATAATTTAATATTACCCGATTTACACCTGAAAGAAAATTCATACATATTATTCATACATTTTTCCAAAAGATTCCAAGGTCCTCGGTGAATTTCATCCTCTTCATCTAAGTCGTCGCAGCACGTCATTTCAAGTCGACGTTGAGGGTTAGACTGATGCATCGGCGTCAAGAAAAATTTCTTAGTGACCAGTAAACAAGAAGTCATTTGATTGCTGGTTACTAAGGGACGTTTATGAAATTTGCTTGACGACCAGTAAACAAATGACTTCTTGTTTACTGGTCACTAAGAAATTTTTCTTGACGCCGATGCATCAGTCTAACCCTCAACGTCGACTTGAAATGACGTGCTGCGACGACTTAGATGAAGAGGATGAAATTCACCGAGGACCTTGGAATCTTTTGGAAAAATGTATGAATAATATGTATGAATTTTCTTTCAGGTGTAAATCGGGTAATATTAAATTATTTTTAATTTTTTTTCTTTTAAAATTTTAAAATAATATAACCTAAAAATAAAGTGTAGCAAAACTAATCCTACACTTGCGCCATACTTTGGACAAATTTGTCCCATATTTCAGCCAATAACAAAATACTTTATAAGAACTTTGTACGAAGTTTGGCATAACTTTTGCAAACTTCTCCCAAACTTGGAATGCGTGAGTTGTCAAGTTTGGCATAGTCTCATTGCCCAAGTTTGCCCCAAGTTTATACAAACATAAACTTGGGCGAAGTTTGGCCCAAACTTTCGAATTTTTACGCGGGCTATTACTATTTTTTATTAATCATTTTTTATATTTATCTTCAACTTTAAAATTTCCGGTTGTGATATTTGTCCGAAGAAACAATTCATCTCCGATCTTAATTACCGAATGTCGTATACCTACACACACACACACACCTCCACACACACACCACACACCAACCCCCACACACACCACACACACACCCACGCGCACACACGAGCACACATCAAAATGATTAAGGTGCTCCAAATAACCTCAACCACTGCGCTGTGGCCCAGGACCTGCTGTCCCAGCTGGTCAGAGAGGAGAGAGCGGACGTAGCGATCATCAGCGAGGAGTTCCGGGACCTCGAGAAGTCGAACTGGGTAAGGGACGCCACTGGCAAGGCGGCCATCTGGGTATGTGGAAATATACACATCTCCAGAAAGATGGTCGCCCCCCTTCCCAGCTTCACCTGGGTGGAGGTGGCGGGGGTACGCATGTACAGCTGCTACTTCCCGCCCAGCGATTCCACCGAGGACTTTGCGAGATCTCTGGATGCAGTCGTCACCAGTGCTCGGTCCTCACGACTACCGGTCGCAATCGGTGGGGACTTTAATGCTTGGGCGACGGACTGGGGCAGCGCAAAGACCAACGCGCGTGGTCGCGCAGTTCTCGAGGCGTTCGCACTACTGGGGCTGGAGATCGCTAACACAGGGACAACCCGACTTTCACCAAAGCCGGCAAGTCGTCCATAGTCGACCTCACCTTCGTCGATCCTAGATTGATGGGGGGAGGAGGACTCGGCTGGAAAGTTAGCGATCGTTACACGGGTAGTGACCACCAAGCACTCGTGTACCAGCTCCAGCTGACCAGCGGGAGGACAAAGGGAGCAGGAAGAGGAGCAAGAGAGAGATGGGCACCAGCCACGTTTGATCGTGAGACGTTCCTCTGCTCCCTTGAGGGGGCAAAAGTGGAAGGAACCGCCGAAGAAAAAGCACGAGGCCTCACGAATGCCCTAACAGCGGCTTGCGATGCCTCTATGGCCGTGAAGTTTAACCCTCGCGGCCGCCCACCGATAATCTGGTGGAGTGAGGACATTGCAGAAAAGAGACATGAGTGCCTGCGTGCCAGAAGGCTGCACCAAAGAGCGAGGGGAACACCGCGGTTCCAAGATCGTTCCGCAGAATACGAACAAAAGCGGAGGGATCTCAAGGTGGCCATCAAGGCTGCCAAGAGAAGGTGTTGGCGGGAGCTCTGTGAGGAGGTGGACCACGACCCCTGGGGCAGACCGTATAAAACGGTTATGAATAAGATCAACCCCGGGGGCGCTGTTGCACCCACCGACCCAGTTTTCCTGGACGAAGTCGTCCGCCACCTGTTTCCAGAACATCGGAAAAGGGCAGCAGAGACGGGCCTGATGGCCACCATTGGTGCAGCCGAGTCGCCAGACATTAGTGAAGCCGAGCTGAGGATGGCCGCTAAAGGTATTTCCGTACGTAAAGCCCCAGGGCCGGACGGAATACCTGGCCTGGCCGTCAAGACAGCGGCGATGAGTGCTCCGGGCTTGTTCCTGGACGCATTCAACGCATGCATAAGAGAAGGTTGCTTCCCGGCCCAGTGGAAGACGCAGAGGCTGGTACTCCTACCGAAGGGCAACAAACCCCCGGATGAGCCATCATCTTACCGCCCGCTCTGTCTACTGGATATAGTCGGGAAGCTTCTAGAGCGGGTGATCTGCGCCAGGCTCGCAGCGGCCATCGGTCGGGCCGGAGACCTCTCCGACAACCAGTTCGGCTTCCGAAAGGGTCGATCGACCATGGACGCTGTAGGCAGAGTTGTTGGTATAGCCACAAACGCCATCAATGCTGGTCGGAGTGCAAGGCGGATGTGTGCCATCATCACCCTGGACATCCGGAATGCCTTCAACTCTGCCAGATGGGACGACATCATGCTGTCCCTGCAGCACTTCCAAGTGCCACTCTATCTCAGGGAGGTCACCTCGAGTTACCTGACTGACCGTACTCTGCTCTACGACACCGACGACGGTGTGCACTCCCACAACATCACGGGAGGCGTGCCGCAGGGTTCGGTCATTGGGCCCCTACTCTGGAACGCTGTCTATGATGACCTGCTCAGGCAGCAACTTCCGGAGAGTGTCTCGATGGTGGCTTTCGCGGACGACGTGGCGCTAGTGGTGGTCGCAAAGAGTGTCGAAGAGATCGAATATCTCGGAGACGTCTCTATAGAAGTGGTCGCCACTTGGTTGAGAGACCACGGACTTAGTCTGGCGGCGGAAAAAACGGAGGCGGTGCTCATCTCTCGCACAAAAAAGGAGAGGACCGCCACCTTCACGGTAGGTAAAGAACGGATACGGTCGGTGAAAACGTTGAAGTATTTAGGGGTCACACTAGACGCGCGGCTGTCGTTCAAACACCATCTCGCGAACGCAGGCTCAAAGGCGGCAAAGGTGGCCCGTGCGCTGGCGGGCATCATGCCCAACATCGGGGGACCCCAGCAACCGCGAAGGTCTCTCCTTGCCTCGGTGGTGAGCTCCGTAATTTTATACGGAGCTCCTATCTGGGCTGATGCCCTGAACAGGCACAAGAGCTTTGGTGCTCCGTGCCAGAGAGCCTGCAGGATAGCTGCGCTAAGGGTGGCCCGGGCGTACCGAACCGTATCTGACATTGCGCTCTCGGTGGTCGCGGGGACCGCCCCCTTTGACCTCCTGGCAGCCGAGAGAGCTGAAAGACACCGTGAGGGTGGGCGACGCCTCGAAGAGAACTGCTGCCACACCGATGGACATTGCGGACCGTAGAGGAGTGGCAGCGGAGATGGGACTCAGCCAGGGACGGCCGCTGGACCCACCGCATCATCCCGCGGATCCGAGAGTGGGCGAGCAGGAAACACGGCTTCGTCAGTTTCCAGCTTACCCAGGTGTTGACCGGGCACGGATGCTTCCGTAGTTACCTATTTCGTATAGGGGTCTACGGCAGCGCAGAGTGCCCGGCTTGTCCAGGGGTGGACGAAGACGTGGAACACGTCCTCCTACGGTGTCCTCGTTTCAGGGAGGAACGGGACCAATTTCAAATCACTTGGAGCGGTCCCCTCACCCCTGAGGGCATCGGGGCGTGCCTGCTTGACTCCCAGGAGGGATGGAATGCGGTGGTGACCCTCTGTACGTCCGTAGTGGACAGGCTGGGTCTCATCAGAAGAGAAGAGGAGAGAAGGGTTGCAATAGCAACACTAGTGCACACACACACACACACACACACACACACACACACACACACCACACACACACACACACACACACACACCACACACACCACACACACAACACACACACACACACACACACACACACACACACACACACCACACACACACATATATATACGCATCCGTGATTCCTTTGACAAGCATTCTACACCAATTGGTATGCGGTACAATAAAGACAAAACGTGTTTTGTATCACTGGAAGTGGGATTTTGGATCTTTCATGTAATTATGAAAATAGGATATTGGGAAATAAATATATTATAATAGGTACATATTTTTATAAAATATTTTTATTTCTTCATTATTTTCGTAGAAAAACATTTATTCAAGTACAAAAACATTCTTGGTAATAGGTGTTTACGTCAAAAAATTATTTGGACAATCAGTTGAAAAGTACATCCATAATTAACTTTATATATGTAACTGCGTGCGTATTTATATGCTTTACACCGTACATAATTTTTGTAACATCATCAGCATACGTATACAATTGCATAACAAACGATTATATCATATTTTTTGTTTTCCTTTTTTATACAATATTTATACACACATTTATATACATGTGTATACATATATATATGGGCTATTTCACGTCAAGTGGTACGATGAAAAGTTTAAATCGCTCCAAAATTTGAGAACAGGCTGGAAATATCTTTAAGAAGATAGAAAAAAAATTTTAGGTGTTAAAAATAATTTGCCTAAGAGTTATTCCACCATGAAAAATGGAAATTTTTCAATTTTTTTAGAAAATTTTCTATTTTTAAAGCCATTTATCTCAAAATCTATTAATTTTTTTTAAAAAACATTACAAACAACTTTTGTTCAAAATAATCTTTAGAACTTATCTACCTGGGTTACAATTCTTAATTTTAAAATCTCGAAGAGATAGAACGACCGTAAATATTGAATATCAAAAAAAGGCGACCACGCCACGATCGATTTTGATCTAATACCGCTCAAAAGATCACATTTTTTGAGAGCTTTCGAATGGCGGCGGTTAGATTATTGGCCAAGACCGCTGTTGTAGGTTATGCCCTAAAATACATGAAAATTAGTGATTTTATGAGGTTTATGAGGCATAACTTATACCAGCGGTCTTGGCCAATAATCTAACCGCCGCCATTCGAAAGCTCTCAAAAAATGTGATCTTTTGAGCGGTATTAGATCAAAATCGATCGTGGCGTGGTCGCCTTTTTTGATATTCAATATTTACGGTCGTTCTATCTCTTCGAGATTTTAAAATTAAGAATAACCCAGGTAGATAAGTTCTAAAGATTATTTTGAACAAAAGTTGTTTGTAATGTTTTTTCAAAAAAATTAATAGATTTTGAGATAAATGGCTTTGAAAATAGAAAATTTTCTAAAAAATTGAAAAATTTCCATTTTTCATGGTGGAATAACTCTTAGGAAAATTATTTTTAACACCTAAAATTTTTTTTCTATCTTCTGGAAGATAGTTCCAGCCTGTTCTCAAATTTTGGAGCGATTTAAAATTTTCATCGTACCACTTGACGTGAAATAGCCCATATATATATATATATATATATGTGTGTGTGTGTGTAAAATTTTCAATACGTCATGACATATTATATAAATTACGTATTTAACTATAACTTACATTAAACGAAAAGACTTCTTTTCGATAGAACATTCAGATACACGTACTCAATAAGTTGGGGGTAATCATCGCATACATATATTTTTAAATTGAAAAAATTAATTCAAACTTTACTGGATGATATATTATCTTAATAGGAAGGACGATGATCGCATTGTCATGACAAATATATATATGTATGTATGTATACAGGATTATATCAATATTAAGTGAAGAATTACGCCAGATGGGTGCGTGCGTGGGGGGGGGGGGGGGAGCAACACTTCCATACACTCTGTTATTCCTAAACATATTTACATATGTGCGTGTGTGTGTGTGTGTGTGTGTGTGTGTGTGTGTGTGTGTATGCCTGTCATAAACTAACAAATAATTATTGACGTTATGAGCATATACCGCTGTCTATTTATACTTAGGTAAAATTTGTTTACATTTACTTGAAATTGTATTTATTTGTTTTTAGTTATAATGTTATTTTGTGTTTTTTAATAAAGTACATGAGGAGCTCTGTAAACTGTAAATTACTTCATATTATGTATACAAATATATTTAATAAAATCATTAACATTTTAAGTGCAGGATATTTGAATTAGCTTTCTCTGGTAGTAGTGCTTCAATGTCCCTCGCAAGTCCATGCCTTATTCGACTGTTATAGTAAGTCTGTTAAATAATTACAATAAAAAGAAATTACCAATATATTAATTTCTTCGATTGCCAATTATTGAAAAAAATCGTAAACTGCTACACATGCGCAGTAGAAAACAACACGTATTCTAAATTCTCTGATCCTTATCTAGTTAATGGATTTTTGTTAGTTTCTTTATTTTTGTAGTGAAAAGAACCCCTATATTCCTTTGGTAAAATTCGACAGTATTTTAATATTCTGATTGTATTGGAAAATTAGAGAAGAGATCAGTAGGTATACTATAGTTTTGGCAACTATAAGCCTTTTCCCCTGACTTGCACGTCGATATTTTTACAAGTGTGCGACCCCCAAAAATATATGTACAATATTACCATCCTCTATATATAAATATATGTATAATGTGTAAGAAAGGAAAAAAATTGAGCATATTCAGAGAGCCTCAACTATGCTCTCACCTGTGAGGTACAACAACTTACATTCACCTCTGCATATTTTCCTATTTAAATATAAAAATAATATATAAATTAATATAACTATTTATAATGATCTTTTATACGTATTTTAATGATTGAAAATAAGTATTCACACTTTTGCATGATTCTCTCCTCTCCCAAGATCATTAATCTAATCGCTCGATGTCTCCATCTCTATGGTTTATTAAACGGGTAGAAACAGAGAGAAACTTTATAAATGTTTTAGAACTACAATTAATAAAAGTTTATAACCATATGTACGATTTATATAACAATCATAAAAAATTATAGTGTGTATAATAATCATAAAATGCTGGTGTTTTAAAAATGTTACACTCTTAATCACAATTTTCCTGTATTTATGTCAAGACGGTAAGTATTTTAATAATTAATAAAATATTAAATGGCTTAAGAGACTCCGGATTCTTCTTATTATTCGTAAATAGGAGGTATCAAATTTGTAGTTGTCGAAGGTTTTGATACATAAACATTGATAATATCAATACAATATTTTTTCTAATTCATTATGTCAGTAGCTTCTTGATTCGTGAGTGAGTATAATGTTTCGTGATACAAAAAAGATGCTGCTGCAATTGCAGAAGCTAACAAATGATTTTGGTAGTGAAACTAGCGAAGAAAACAATCAAAATTTCGAGGTATCGTTACGTCTAGAATACCAACTTAATGAGATTATTGATTAAGCGAAAAAGTGAATTCAGAAGGGGAGGTACAGGGTGAAAAGACTCATTGTTCTCATAAAAAAAGCTTAAAAGAAAAGCAAAGCTTCTCCATCATGAATGAAACATGCATATAATAGATTTTGAATACAACTTGAAAAGCCTACGATAAGTAATCATATACATTTGTTAGAATTATATTTTTATATCTATTTATCAATATTTGCTGTTTATGTATTTATATAAAATTACTATATAAACAATATTTATGGATTTAATTTTGAATTATATTACAATTTCAATGAAAATTTAATGAACTGTACTATTTTAAAATATACATATTTTTTAATACAAAGTTAAAACATTTTTACACGTTTTTAAAAATGGTTATATTTTCTATCAACATTTCGGATTAAGAATGTAAAATTATTTTAAAACAAAAAAAAAATAATTATATAAATTGTAATCGGTATTTCCGAACTATTTTGTGTTGCTATTTTTTTCAAATATTGCACAAAACCCTCTTTTATTAACAACTTACTTGCATATCGCTAAGTCTTAAATGTTGCCAGAGGTGCTAGAAAATTAATTAAGGAAAGATCGAGAAAGAAAAAAATCAACGTCCCCAGGTCGGGATCGAACCGACGGTCTCCTGCTTACCGGGCAGTTGCCTTACCATTTGGCTACCGGGAACCCGACGATTCCACGCACCTTGTACCTTGATATCTTTATTTCTCGATATTTCCTTTAGACATCCCCCCTCTCCGCTTATCAAATTTCAACCTTAGCATTCTATTTTAAATTTTTGACTCTAAATCGTCCGTGCATGTATTTATTATAAAGTATTAAAGGTTGAAATTTGATAAGTGGGGAGGGGGGATGTCTAAAGGAATTATCGAGAAATAAAGACTTCAAGGTACAAAGTGCGTGGAATCGTCGGGTTCCCGGTAGCCAAGTGGTAAGGCAACTGCCCGGTAAGCAGGAGACCGTCGGTTCGATCCCGACCTGGGGACGTTGATTTTTTTCTTTCTCGATCTTTCCTTAATTAATTTTCTAACACCTCTGGCAACATTTAAGACTTAGCGATATGCAAGTAAGTTGCTAATAAAAGAGGGTTTTGTGCAATATTTGAAAAAAATATTGAGCAACACAAATTAGTTCGGAAATACCGATTAAAATTTATATAATACTTTATAATAAATACATGCACGGACGATTTAGAGTCAAAAATTTAAAATAAAAAAAAAATAATGTATCTAACATTTGGAATTTACTACAAGTTTATTTAAAATTATTATATTAAATCTTATCACCACTGCCATCACTATTACCACCACCACCACCATTATAACCACTATAAAAAAATACATCATCAGTATCACCAACACCATCTAATAATAATGACAACATTTCAAAGCCTGCAAATATTTTTTTTCAAACTGCACTTGATTATAATTTTTATGTATATTGTATTTTACATTTCATGATATTTTTATGTTCAGGATGTGTTCACTAGGCATCATGTTTTGTGGCCAAAAGCACTTCATATTCGACCATCACCACTACCATCAACTCGCGTTTTAAAGACAAAGGGCTAACATATCCGACTTGTCCACTGTCCGAAGAAAGAGGATGTGACAAAATCTGGGAGGAGTTTCTCCTTTATGCCGTACTATGTCAACCATCCGAATAGGAAGGAATAGAAGGAAGGACCATACGAGCTGCTAAAAGGCAGCATGGTCAGATTCACTTGGAAAGGTCGTATACAAATGAGGAATTTTATAGGAATTAACCAGCCAGAGATATGTCTCCATTCCTTGAAGCATCAAAGCAAAAGATGGCTATTTAATATTTAATTTTTAAAGTAAAAACCAGACATATTTAAAAGATGGATAGTAAGTGGCTAGTTATGTCCTATAACAAGACTATTGCTAACCTCAAATCATTTGAAATTGCCCTATTTATATATTAGCGTTATTGTTTGGTATTCTCTTAAAATTATTTCTGTGTTGGTACCTTTTTAAAATTATTTCTAAATCGGCAAATTTTTGTACCAAGCCGACGAGATATGGTATTGATAAAATTCCCACAGTTACATCCATTTACATATCTGCGCAGAATAAATTGTACTCGGCGCTCTCCCGCAATCCGACACAGTAAACCACTAAGTCCGGCTCTCGGTGTGACAGCATGCCGTGCGATACTGGACTGCATACAGTAAAGTTCATATTGCGATTCGGGTTGTTTTAATACAACTGTGATTTTAGTTGTTTATAGAAGAAAGAAATTGTGCAATAGTTACAAAACAAACAATTATTCGTTAACTTGCAACCTTTCGAAGTATCTCTACCATCTTCACCAGGTTATTACCTTTTATTAACAATTACTTTTTATTAAAAATTACCTTTTATTGAAGGCAATATATTAATTTTATATTATAAACACTACTTACTATTGTGCCCTACAACCAACTATATATAATAAGACATTGTAATCACTTCTATGCGTTGATTTATGATTAGAATACAAAAAAAAGGTGTAAGTGCAGACAGTGTTAAGCAAGAAAAATTTTTGGTGTTTTTCATCTTTATGATACAGAACTTTTGTGAACTTTAGTTTTCGAGATATGGTATTTATGTGTGTAGAAGGCCTCTACTATAAATGAATAATTAGACGAATACAGGCTTGTGACTATATGCAAGGTCGTCGAAGGTGTTAACGAGGAAGTTTACAGTAAAATCCCATTATTAAAGGCATAGCACAAAGGGCAAACTATGCTGAGTGCTTCATTGGCACGTCCCTGAACTAGCACCGTAGGGTCACCTACTAAGAAAGAACCAGCGAAGTAGCCACAGTTATTTCTCGGATCAGTTTTAATACCGTCTATATTACCTTCAATACCACAACCGACACCATCTCTATCACCTTCAGTACCATCACCGTCTCCACCATCATCACCACAACCATTATCACTATTACCACCACCACTATTATCACCGCTACAAACACATATATCCGCGAAGAGAAGGGGGACCACCGGCAGAAGAAGAGTTCAGGGTAGGTCCTACGGCGCAATCACCCGTCGGAGAGCCCCGTCACCAAAGAGAAAAAGGAAAGTATGAAAAAAGAAATATTATATTATTACATACAACTAACTGTAGCGATTCTTTTCTTGGTATTACGCGAGTGTTGCGCGTACGCCTAATTCGGCCTAGCGAACCGTTTCTCAAAACTCCGCTCGAAGACAAACGCGGCGGGAAGATAGGTGTAGTGTTCTTCACTTGAAGGGTGCTGTACAGGGCTTCAGTGTCATCGGCGCTCGCGGAGCGGTGGTATGGGCACTCCGAGAAAGAGTTATAAGATGGGGTTCTCAGGGAACGAGGATTATTAGCTGTGATAAAGACTCTGCAACGCAGTTCATTATGTATTAAGGGACTAAATATTAATATTCTCTTCTCCTTTATTTCTGAGTTTTTTTAAAGACGATCCATACATAACTATGAATTATATGAGTATTATAGATACATACATTACTTAATCATTTTATTTATATACATTTACATTTGCGTTTTATACACGTATATCAATTCCTAATTAAGACTACTAACCAATTATTGATTGTTTAACCTTTAAATTGTGTGTAGCGACGATTAGATTTATGCAATCTTCTTATTTTATTAAAATAGTATAGTGATCAGAAATTGGTTCACGATCAACAAATGGGTACCTTACGGTATCGTAAAATCGTAGGCAAAGTTAAACCTGAACTTATTCTCACGAGAGCTAGAAATGACTAAGATGCATTTATAGAAATTGGAGTAGCAGCTAACAATAATAGTATTGTGTATGAAGATTTTAAGATTGTCTTAATAAAAGTTGAGTAGACAATGCCGTATGTACTTGCTTCAAATCGAAATAGAATACGTTTACTTGATTTTATCGGAAAAGATAAAGCGATAGCTATATATTATCTTTCCTGGGATTTTTATGAATTTCTTATGTTACTCACCATCTCGAAGTATCTGTAAACTGTTAAAACTTCTAATCAATTGGAGAAATCACCATTTTTCAGTCTAGAACTTTAGACTAATAGAAAGGTCAAAAAATATTAATGCAAGTACATTTGATCATTGCAATATTAAGAATGTAAAACTGTATCTCAATTTGCAGTCCTATCATTATGGATAGAATCTCGATTTTACACATAATAAATATGCTATACTCTACGATACATTTGCAAATTTTCAAAATGTCTACTACGGTAAAGATCCAGAACCAATGTTAAATAGAAAAGAGATTCTACAACACATGCCACTTATTGTTATTGATTGCTCGAAACAGAACGAATCGTTGAAAAACGCATCTGTAGATGTGCGATTAGAGTTTGAAGCACCAGATAATTTTCCATTAGGCACTTCTGCTTATTGATTTTACATGATCGTATAGTACAATATAATCCACGGAGCGGTAATGTTTTGAATCTATGGTTGTAATAAATATCTGTTAATATTTACATAACATACTGTTTTTATACTAAAAAAGAAGAATATGGAGAGGTATTGTAAGTGATTGTACCCTCACAAGTGAAAGCGTGGTTAGGGCTCTCTCGATTCGCGCAATTTTCGTCCTTTCTTACAAATTATATATATACACAGCAGTCGATGGCTCAAAGGTAAGGTTCTTATCTGCTAAATTTGACGCTGCTCGAAGGACTTGGGTTCAAATCCCCATCAATCCGAGATTCTCGGGTGTACTTTTTTACAAATGTACCAGGGTTTTTTCGGTGGCGGGTGTTAAATTCAAAGTCCCGAATAGTTTTTATGTTAATTTGAAGATAAATTATTTTCAAAAAACCAAGACTTAATATGGCGTATCGGGACCTTCAAGGGACCGACTGACAATAAAATAATAAAAAAAATTATGTACAGGGTACATTCCACGTCAAGTGCTCCGATCAAAATTTTAAAATGCACCTAATTTTAGGTACTGACTGGAAATGTTTTTCTGAGAACAAAAAAAGAATTTTAGTTATTGGAATATATGTGTTTAAAAGTTATTTTAAACTCAAAAAGTTAAAGTAATAAAGTTTTTTTGCTACCAGCTGTGTCTACCGCTATTTATCTCAAAATCTATCAATTTTTCTATATAACATTAGATTAATAAAAAGCTATTTAGGTAATAATCAATATTGAACTTGAAAAAAAGGTAACTTTGCTACAATTTTATTGACTTTTTCATCCAAAAGTGTAAAACAAAGCTTGATGCAATGCCATTTAAAATGTCTGTAGCGTATTAGTGGCCTTAAAGTCTGCAAAAAGTTATGATAATTTAAAGAAACACAAAAAACTTTCAAAAATTAACATGGTAATTTCTATTTAGATTTTTAAGAAATTGTTACAATTTTTACATTATCATAACTTTTTACAAACTTAAAGGACACTGATAAGCTATAGACCGTTTAAAAGGTATTGTTTCCAGCTTTCTTTAGACTTTTAGATCAAAAAATCAATTAAGGCAAATTTAATTTTTTTTGCAAATTCAACATTGAATTTTCGTTTATGACACATTGATCTTAAGATTAGAAATTCTAACACAGAAAGATAATTTCTAGGGACAATTAGCAATCAATGTTACATGTAATGATATATAGTAAAAGTTGATAAATTTTGAGATAAATAACGGTAAGCATAGCTGGTGTTGAAACAACCTTGAAAATTTTAACGTTTTGAGGTTAGAATAACTTATAAATAAATAGATTTTAGCAATTAAAAAAATTTTCTGTCTTCTGAAAAACATTTCCAGTCTATACATAAAATTTGGTGCATTTTAAAATTTTGATCGGTCCACTTGACATAGAATGCTTCATATATGTACACGTTGGTGATATTAAGAAACTAGTGAAAGAATTCATAGCAAGCTATAAATACAATTGCCGTCCGAAATTGAATAGACAAGGAGTAATTTTAGAGGATCAGGTAGGGCCCATCTGATTGTTACCGACATTGTGAAACATATTATTATAATAATAATTTATCAAGCTATAAAGACCCATTCGTACATTTATCCACGCTTTTAAAAATATTTGCACCAAATTTTGTAATTTTACGTACTAACTGTTTTAAAAGTGTCGTTTATTTATAGACTGCATAATGACGTATTTTTCAATAATCGAGTACTACTTTATTCGAATTTTACGCTGAGTACTAAATATCTTTAAATTAATGCAATAATTAAGTATTATTCACTTCTACCTAGCTGCCTGATTTAGCCAATTTGTTCTATGAATCTTTGAAAGATATCGCCAATAATAACAAAATTTGGGAAATACTGGTGAATAGCTTTTAAACACTACCACCAGGTTACACGTATTCGCATACAATCAATATACTTAAACGCACGTCGTAATCTTGAACTTGTCCCTCGATGGAAATTTTCGCAACAACATTGCTATACAAAGAAGTTGGCGAAAACTTCATTTATGCATTAGATTGAATGTACATATATAATATACTATATACATTATTCTTATCTTATAATAAACATTCCTATTATTATCATATTTGATTATTTTAATAAACTTTAGTAAAGTATAAGGACTCAACATTTTACGTATATTATTACTCACCACAGATTTAAAAAACATTTAATAGTCGCAAATTTTTTTGATTTCAATTTTTTTTTAACTGTAATGCTACACAGTTGACTATGACATCTTCTAACTAACAAACATATATATTTATTTTATAAAAAACGAAATTTATATTAATTTAGCTCGAATCATTTATTAGCTTTTTAAGT
The DNA here is from genome assembly GCA_026168455.1 of Theocolax elegans. NCBI lineage: Eukaryota > Metazoa > Arthropoda > Insecta > Hymenoptera > Cerocephalidae > Theocolax > Theocolax elegans. Next base: position 59,070,868 of record CM047427.1, read on the forward strand.
ATCTCGGTTTATCTAAGTAAAGTGTCGCTCAAAAGTTTACAGAATTTTTAATATTTGACACGAAACGAGTAAAATCTTTTTTCGCCAAGTTATTTAAACGAATTAACTGGCTTAAGTATGTACGAAGTAATCGCGATAAAGTCCAGAATATTATTTAGTATCAGATATTCGTAGATGTCTATATACTCAATGAGTTATTCCTTTATTCACAACTCGAATACTCAATCATGATTGTGTGTAAATGAATACATTTGAGTTCAATTATAAATATAAATGTAATCATAAACATAAATACAGCTGTTACATTCCTATACTTGACAATTCCGATAATCGCTCATGAACCAAACTAGAGTTGGAGAATATCGAGCATGCTAATAGAACTTTATTCAAGTCAACCCGGTCGCTCAATTCAAATTTCGAAATTAATTTTATGTATATATATTTGTGTAAGACGGAGTTCTTCGACCAACGTATTACCTGTTTGAAAAAAGTAATATCAATCAATTACATACGTTATCGAATTCAGCAACGTAAAATTTCCTTAAGATTAAAATAATAAAATGTATAATTTACTCTTAAATAATTATTAATAAGCGTGTATTAAAATTAAAAGAACGTATTAGATATTACACCTACAAACTATTTACGCTTTCTAATTTTTAGACCTAAAATATCGAATGCTGTGGCACTCATTTTTCATGGGAGAATAGAAAAACTGAGTTCATTTGAGATCCTTGTTGAGGATATTCGTCGTCTCAAGCGAAATCATCTCGCTACCAGAATAACGCTTCGGCATCTGACTGGGTAAGAGGCTCTCCTGGATGGTCTGCTCTTGGCCGTGGAATGTGCGTTCAAACCTCGGACCATTAGTACCGACACCACGACTGTCTCCGAAGTTCTGCCTAATCCTACCGTAAGAAGGTAATACCTTCAAAAATAGAGAAATATTATATTAACTTTTTGTATACTTAAATATTAAGATTTATTAATATTTGATAACTTCGGTGTCAAATAGAGATATATTATATTATTATATATATTACTAAATATGGATTACACGAGAATTATCAATACCTATGTAGATCTAATTCTTTTATTTATACAAATATTTATTTGCGTGTATATGACTGTCAGTTTATATCTATATCTAACTAGATAAAAAAATACAGATACAAAGCTCCCAGATAGAGTAAAACACGTTCACTGGGGATCAGGGTGAACGGCTCCCATACAATAAAATAACAACACTTTTATTCGAGCTAGAGATTTAATATTAATCAAATAATAAGAATACACAAAATAAACGAACAAACTAGTCACGGTCGCCAGCCGCGTTCACGCGGCAACATTTATATCTTTTACTACACGCGATTACCGCACACACACGCACAATCACAGCTTGCCGGGAAGCTGGAAGACAGGGAGTTTAGGCAGGAACTCTCACCTGCAGATGCTCGAATTTAAACAATTAATAAAAATATAACCACTCTCGTAATAACTACAGTGAAGGTTTTTAAACTAAACGTCTCGTTCGACGGCCCGACTCGGAATCACCGAGTTCGTCGTGATGTACCGATCAGCGAGTCCGCGCGCATGCGCCACGCGCAACAGTTGGCTCTCGTTCGCTTGACTCGGCCGATCCGACGTGCGTGCCTTGTTTATGTACAGTGAACACCTCCGTCCCCGTGCACCGTCTCAACTGCTGGATACTAACAACCCGGAGTCGCATCTACAGGAACAACGTCAATAAACGGTAAAATACTCTCGTTCCATACAATAACCTGTATTAATGTTAGTTCGTCCGAGTTTGTTTATGTTTCAGGTGCGGCATGCGGGAACGACGACATCAACACTGTATTGGAGATTTCCTCAGCTACTTCTTCCTCACCAGGTTCCGGAGATGCCTGTTTTCATCTCACGTCAACATCTAGCTAGATTGTCCGAGGTAATGTATAAATAGCGTTGTTTCTTCCTTTAAAATTAATTTCTTGTGGAAGTAAGATCCTAACCTCAACTCACCTCTCCTTCTCCTTACCTGCAACTAGGTTTTGACAACCTACTGCTTTCCTCAATTCTAATTTTATATTCAGTATGATTTATTTAATACTGTTGCAGGTACTCGAAAGAGGTTTTGTACCAACGAAGGATCATTACTTCTTGGAGGAGGCTGGATGTTTACTGGTTGTCGACGCTGTCCAATATTATATGTTCTACCTCAACTGCTACCTTCTACGATCACCTTCTCCAGGACATAAGAACAGGACCTCACTTAACTACTTCAGGATTCAACTTCAACAACCGGATAATTATTTTACAGGACTTTAACAGGGACAGTGATGTGTGCTTGTGTGCTTGTGCGTATGTTTTACTGGAGTGCGTACTCCTTCCTCACGGTCTAGCCTATCTGGATTCCGAGTGAGTTTTATAATTAATTCCTATAAGCTACGGGGCTTTGGAATATTTAATATATAATATAAATATAAATCAAGTATGTGACATGCAGTTAGAACTGCCATGTCACAAGAGATAAATATTGCTATTTGTTAACTTTTGGTAAGCTCGGTGTCAAATAGAGATACATTATATTATTATATATTACTAAATATGGATTACACGAGTATTATCGGTACCTATGTAGATCTAATTATTTTATTTATACAATTATTTATTTGCGAGTATATGACTGTCAGTTTATATCTATATCTAACTAAATAAAACAATACAGATACAAAGCTCCCAGATAGAGATAAATATTGATATTTATGAACTTTTGGTAAGCTCGGTGACAAATAGAGTAATTATACAATATTATATATTACTAAATATTGTGATGGTGTCATCATCGAGAGGCATCTAAAAAGGAATGTAAATATTACCCTGGTCGTGCGGGGGGTACTTGTCGTCCGTATCGCGCACGGCGAATACACGCGAGTATACGGATGCGCACTTACTACACACGCGCACAACACCCGCGGAACGGTTTATCGTCGTTCCCGCCGGTGGGGATCGCGCGCACGCGGTGAACCGATCGCGAAGCACGTTGTTTACGTGCCGGTTCGAGCTTAGTTGCGGACATCTTGAATCGATCGAGATTCAAGCGCGCGCATAGCAACTAGAAGGTCCGCGCTTTTATCGACATAGGGATTTGTGTATCAATACGTAGGGAGTTTCGGAACACGTGCAGTGGGGATCGATTGGGTATATATATTATACGGGTATGATATATAAAAGCAAATAAGAGATTTAAATCTCGCGCTAACGAGATTTTGGTGGTATTACTAAATATTTCATAGTAAGGACGATGTGTCTTGTATGGAAATACTTTGTAAAATGGTATTATGACAGTAATTCTGTAACACACGTATATTTACTGTAATAGTTGGGACAATGATAACTTATACTATAGGGTAGCGGGGGGGGCAACTGTGACATGTAATTGCATGGAGATAAGTGAAATAATGACTTATCTCCCGCAGGTGACACGAGAAAGATAGGAAAACTGGACAACAAGTGAGAAAAGGATAGGTTGTTTAAATTTTCGGTTACGGAGGGTAGTTTCCGGAAAAGAGTGAGTCTATCATCAGTAGTCGAATAGGAAAGTTGATTTTCGAGAGTATTAGTTACCCATAACCATTGTGAATTGTTGTATTTTGGAGAGTATATTTAGCAGCCATTTTAATCAGTAATTGAGATTTGTTACAATACCAAAGTTAAGATATAAATATATATATCATCTTATTATTTTTATATAAAATATTTGTATTTATTCAACAAATTGATAAGTAATTCAATTACTATTATGGCGTTTGATAACTTTATTAAATTTATTTGTTGGTCAAACGTGGTTTCGGTTTTTGGGAGTGTTAGTGATTTTCGATCGTTGGGTTCGTGGGGTTTGTTTGTTAATTACGTCGCGTTGCGTTGGGTTTTTCGCGCGTTATTAATAAACAATAGTCTTTCGGAAATCTCTCTCGTGGTAGTGGTGACAGTGGGTTCCGTAAGGAATCCGCTTATTAATTTATTTACGTCAATTAGAAATTATAGCATATTACAGTGGAAACCGGCCCACTGTAAATTCACCGGGAAACGGTTAAACATTTTAACCGAAAATTTGGTAACGTCGCATTGGCGCCCAACGTGGGGCTCCATTAATTGTGTTCGTAGGGTTTATTTGGGAAAAGTGAATTCCGTGTTGAGTGGGTTTTTCTTTGAGAAGACGCACGAATTCGCCATTTTAATTTTAGTTGGCGTCGGTTTTGGTGGCCATTTTGTGACCAATGAATCGAATTTTTTGGATAGTAGTGTCCGTTTGACCAACGTGTTAGTGAGGACTTTTTTGTGTGTTCATTTATTTATTAATTTAATAAATATATGTTATTTTCCCCATTTTTATTGTGGCTTTGAATCAGGATTGTAAGGACAATCTTTAATCATTGCGGCGGTTATATTTAGTGTGTGTTGTGGTTTCACTCGTGCCGAGTACATGTCCAATTATATATATTATTATTTTATTAATTTATTTAATTTATTTATTATTTTGTGCGTATGTTATTCCTTATTTCGGTGGGGACGATAATAATTTATTTTTCTTTTGGCTGGTGTATTTTTTTTTATCTGGAATTCGGGTCGATTGTGGGATTCGCGTTTTCAGGTTTGGCCAGAGTATTTAGTAGCGGAGGAACATAAGGGAATTTATTTATTTTTCCCAAGCATCCATATTGGCAAAGGGCCAAACTGAGCAACCGGAGGTGATAACGTTTTGGAGATATATTTTCCCTTATTTGTTTTTTTTCCTTCTGTAGGAAGATTCAACAAGGTATTCTGCAGAATAATATAATATTAATATTTTATTTTTATTTATTAATTATTATATCCCCTTTATTGGCACGAGTGAAATTCGGGTCCCTTTACGTCCGACACGTGTACACGGTTCGCGTTACAGTTTTGCATTTTTTTTATATATTTGCCCAAACTAGCTTTCCTGAGGTTATTTATTTAGTAACTCGTACAAAGAAGCAATGAGAAGGTTATTAGCGGAGAATCGGGAAATGCAGAAAATGAACATAACGATCAATGCGATGTCTCAAAAAGCGGTAACAGATGAATTAAAATCGAGGGAACTTAACGTAGTTGGGACTTTGGGGATTTTAAAAGAGCGATTATTGAGAGCTGATATGAAAAAATTAGCACCAGAAGCAGGAATTCCTTGGTTCGCGGAAAACGAAGAGAGTCCTCGTGAGTCACAGGATAATAATCCCGGGGCGAGTGCAATCAAGTCCATCACGGAGGCTTGTGACGAACGTTTGGCAATTGATACTAGCAGGAAAGTAGGTAGGCTCAAGAGAGTAACAAACAAGTCGAAGTTGACCGAAAAATCTGTTAGAAATAGTAAGTCAACAAAGACCAGTGTTACTTCACCAAAGGATTCTCGAGCGACGATGCCCATGGTCGGGGAATCATCCAATCAGTCGAGTCAGCTGATCACATCTGGGTCTGGTGAATTTGTTCGGCCAAGAGATCTGAATCCAGTGCAGAGTGAAGATGACGACTTGACTAGGATAAACCATTTGATTACGGATGTCGTTCGAAAAACCTTGGGGAACAGCTAAAGATCTCATTATCGGCTATTATAGATCAAAAGTTGGCTAATTTAAATGTAGCGCAAAAGTCGCGACCGTCGGGTGAAGAAACGAGTAGGTATTATAGAGAGAATAGGGAGCGTAGGGTAGAAAGTGAAGAGAACGAACTGGAAGTTCGTAATTATCATGAAGTGCGTGACTCGTTGTTAGAACAGTCACGTAAACGAAGAGAATCACTGATCACAATTCAGAAATTGGGAGAGCATGGCAAGTTGTGGACAGAAATTACTCCTGGTTCACAAAACGAGACTCCTCAGAACCAAACAGTGTTACAACCCGTACAAGTAGGGTTTAGCAAAGGGAATCGGCCAACGAAGAGCGGAAAGAAGAATAATAGAGTTTCAGATACCGATTATAGTTCGGAGGAGGAGTTAGGTAAATCCAGGAGGAAATACAGACAAAAGGCTGCAGTAGGGCGAGTAGGGAGAAGGGACAAAGATTCCGATTCCAGTGCGCGAGAATCGGATGGTTCCCCCTGTCGTAGAGTAACCAAGAACCGAACGGGCCGGAATGAGGTAGTTGACACTAGGAGAAGTACAGAATGTGTAAAACTGCTTCAAAGCTGGCACATTCAGTTTTCAGGTGAGGGGAAGGAGGGGCCTGAAGAATATCTCGCGCAACTGGAGGATTGCTTTGAGAGTACGGCTTACTCGGATCGCGAGTTTTTAAGTGCGATTCCTTGTACTTTGTCTAAGATGGCTGTGTAGTGGTACCGGTCGGTACAGGACCAGATTAATTCCTGGAAAAAGTTTAAAAAGGCGTTTAGACATCGTTTTCTGGGAATTCTGGACCGTGAGGACATTTTAATGGAATTAAGACGGCGTACTCAAGCAAATGGCGAAGGGATTGCGGAATATTTATCGTGTACACGATTAATAGTAGAGCACTTGAGGAAACCGCTTTCCGATAGTTAATTGGTTCCGATGATCTGTGTACCTAGACACACTAGATGATATTGAGAAGTGGGGACGTAAATTCGAGAGACGGAAGGAGTTGGATAGTCGCTATGTTCCACCACCGCCGAAAGAGAAAATGTGGATCCCAGAAGATGCATTTAAGGGAGCCACTACGAAGGGTAAAGTGGCAACGGCGGAGGTGAGTCCGGAGTTTGGGCATGTTAAATCCAACCGGAAAGCGAAAGATGCGACTCTAGGATCCGATAGGGATCGGGAATCGACCCGCAAGAAAAGTGGATCGGAGGTAAAGTCGTCATCAGTGGTAATGTCTCCTCAGGAGAGGAAGACGGAAATGTTATCTGATAGACAGGTAACTTATGCCACCGTAGCAGCTTTTCCCTTGTCTCAGAAGAAATACAGCGACGTAAAGAAAAAAACCGGGTCCTTAGGAATTTTAGTGGTGGTACAATTAATGCAGTGGGGACAATCGACATCATGTTAGAAGTTGACGGTCAGGTGGGCCAAAACCATTGCTACGTAGTCAGTGATTTAGACACTGACATGTTACTTGGGATGGATTTTGGCAAGGCCTTTGATTTCGATGTTCGATTGGGACGGAATCAATGGAGAATTAGCGAAGGGAAATGGAGAACATTCGACGATAATGCTGAAATGCAGTCGTCGAATATTCATGGTGAGTGCGCTGGTATATCCGAATTGCAGGATAATCAGAGGGCCCGAGTACAAGAATTGGTGCAAAGACAGATTCCTGAGTTTAACCCAGAGAAGTTAGGCATGACTGATTGGACGGAGCATTCTATTGACGTGCAGAATGCCTTCCCAGTCAAGCATCGCACGAGGAGGATGTCTCCCAAGATGCTGGAAGTGGCTCAGGAAGAAGTCAAGAAAATGTTGCGGTTAAGTGTTATTGAGAGATCAGCCAGTGATTGGAGTAGTGCACCAGTTCTTGTCCACAAATTCGATGGTTCCATTCGATTCTGTATCGACTATCGGGACCAGATGCATATAGGGAGATGCATAACCTTTGCCTCAAATAGATTCGATCCTGGATAAGATACGGAGAGCGAAATTCATAAGTAAGATCGACTTGAAGCAGGCTTACTTCCAAGTTAAGATGGCGTCTGCTAGTTGGAGATATACTGCGTTTTCCGTGCCGGGATCGGGTATATGGCAATTTAGAAGGATGCCGTTTGGTCTCACCAATGCACCAATGATCTTCCAACGGTTAATTGATGCAATATTTGGGCCTGAGTTTGAACCATTCGTGTTTGGGTATCTTGACGATATCATCGTGGTGACTGAATCGTTCGAGGATCATTTAAACTACCTAGAACTAGTACTTAGCAAGTTGTTAGATGCTGGATTGACAATGAATAGGGACAAATGCGAATTTTGTTGTAGTAGGGTCACGTATTTAGGGTTTATCTTAGATAAGGATAGACTTAAGACAGATCCAAATAAGGTAACTCCGGTGGTTAACTGTCCAGTACCTACAAAGATTAAGGATTTGCGAATGTTCTTTGGTATGGTAGCGTGGTACTCGAGGTTTATTGAGAACGAGGCTAGAATAAACATACCGTTAGTGAGATTATTGCGTAAGGGACAGGAATGGACATAGGGAGAGGAGCGGGCAAGCTGCTATCAATGAATTGAAACAAGTCTTGACTGCCGCTTCTGTTCTTGCTAGACCTGATTTCGGCAGGCCTTTCAAGGTTCAGTGCGACGTTAGCAATTTTGCCTTGGGGCTGTGCTGACGCAGGATCAGGAGGACGGAGAACATCCCATCGTCTATATTAGTAGGGTCTTGACTGCTGCGGAGCGGAATTATACAACTACTGAAAAGGAGTGTTTGTCATTGCTCTGGGCAATCAAGAAGCTGCGACCGTATCTTGAGGGTTACAAGTTTACGGCAATTACGGATCACAGTGCTCTTAGGTGGCTGAGAAATTTGAAAGAGACGACGGGTAGACTTGCTTGTTGGGCCTTGGAGATGCAGCAATGAGATTTTGAGATAACTCATAGGAAAGGAGCCTTGAATCAAGTCCCAAATGCTCTCTCCAGGACGTACGAGTCAGAAGAAAATGTGGTAGCTGCTTTCAAAGAGATTGGAGATCAGTGGTACCTCAACATGCTGAGTAATGTTCAGCAGTTCCCTGACAGATATCAGCAGTGGAAAGTGGAAGATGGAATGCTGTATAGATTCCGGAGCGAACCACTGTTAGATCCAGTGACCAATAGAGAAGAGTCCTGGAAATTGGTAGTTCCAGAAGAGCAACATGATCGGGTCATGAGTGATACCCATTGCGTTACCCCCGCAGGTAATTTAGGGGTTGAAAAGACATATGATAAGGTCGCTATGGAGTATGTCTGGAGAAAAGTGTGGTACGACATTCATAAATTTATAGTAGGGTGTGAAACTTGTCAAAAGTACAAGGTTTCTCATTACGGATAATGGTAAGGAGTTCGAGATCAAATATCTGAACGATATTTTAGTAGGATATGGGGTGAAGTACAGATATAATGCTCCCAGATAGAGATAAATATTGATATTCATTAACTTTTGGTATGCTCGGTGTCGAAGAGAGAAAAAATTAATATTACATATTGTGACGGAAATCGTCACACAATCTATTCACGACGAATAGAGTACTTAAATTCGCGAATTGTAAGTCGTCGGAGCCTTTCGTATGTCAAAGCCAACCGACGACACTTGTTTACTTTTCTACGAGTGTACAATTACGCGCGGCGACTATACGTAGGGATGGGAGCGCGAAAGAGTGTGTGAGTTTCCCCACTCCCATCCCTTTTTCGAAAAATTAGGCGATCGCCTAATTAGCGTGTAATGATCCGTCGATCGGGACGGATTATTATATTGTCTATATGTTCTGTACTGCTCGTGAAGTGCCGAGAGTACATACCATCCATCTCTGTAGTAAGCTCTATGAACGGTTGTTCCGGAGCAGAGCTAAGTGCGGAGACCCGGGTGGACAAACGCGTGTCCCGTATAGTTTTGTGTGTGCTTGTGTGTGTGTGTGTGTGTGTGTATCAAGGATAGGGTCGTGCACGGGTGATACCGCGGATCGCAATTCGCTCGCCGCAGCAAGGGCCGCCTTCACCACTTCAATCACTGGTCGTCCCCTTGTCAAGGAGGTCGACCAATCGCCGAGGATCGGCTGAGCCGTCCCCAAGGAGCGTCACCGGTAAGTGTTAAATTTACTATCGTGACCCTCCCCCTCCCTTGTGTGTGTGTGTGTACATCGGGAGCGTGTTCGAGTACGACGGTACTCGAACAGCGGTTCCCGGGAGTGAAACCTGTCGCAGGCGAGGATCTCGATCCGACAGGTTTCCCGGGACTTCCGCCCGCGCGAAGTAACTTTTGTCGCGGTACGCGGCCTGAGTGGCCATTTTGTTAATTATGTAATTTAAATAAATATTTCTTTTATTTTATTTTAATCAATTGAGTTCTATTATTTCTCCCCGCTCCCGCCGACATTTATTAATCTTTATAAAATCGTGTCGAGGCAAGGAGGATCGCCCGAATCCTCCACACCGTTCGTTCCAGCGAACTCGCGTTCCTGGCGACAGCCGCAGTTCGGTAAATAAATAAATTAATTGTGTGCGCAGTATTGGGCAACGCGGCCCAACGGTTAATTTAATTATTAAAATTAATTAATTCAATCGGGCACGCGAATACCACGTCACAATATATAAATAAATATGAATTACACAAGTATCATCGATACCTATGCATATCTAATTATTTGATTTATATAAAAATTATATATTTGCGTGTAAATAACTATAAGTTTATACCTGTATCTAACTAAATAAATACAGATATAAAGCTCCCAGATAGAGATAAATATTGATTTTTATTAACCTTTAGTAAGCTTGCTGACAACTAAATAAATAATATAATATTATATATTAATAAATATAGATTATACAAGTATCATCGATACCTCTGTAGATCTAATTATTTTATTTATACAAACATATATTTGCGTGTATATGACTGTCAGTTTATATCTACATCTAACTAAATGAATATACAGGGTGATTCAGAAACAATACAACATTTTTATACCATCGTGTTTAGCGTAAAAAATTAAGGTTAGGGAAATTAGTCCGACGAATTTTCCGGCACTTTGAAAATTCTCGATTTTAGAACAGGTAAAATCATAGTCGAGCGCCGGCCCTGGCCATTCGGCACGGCGGGATCATGCGTTAAGGAGTGGGGAGGCCGTTGCTAAGGCGCTCGATAAGCACTATCGATGAACGCATCGATTACCGTGCAACCTACACCGATAGAAAAACGGAAAAGAGGCCGTAATTTCACCAACCATTTGAAATTTTATTTGAAACAGTCACAATGTTTTCCATGTGGACAAATAAATACTATTGCCAAAATACGCGACGTATTCGTAATAATTATTAATTTATAAACATATTCTTTCATCAATATGTTTATCATATAATGGCAGTATATCGCCAATACATTGGAAATACATTGGCAATATATTGAATTGAGATTTTTAAAATTTTTCTTTGGGTATGATGATATCAATATTATATGACTTTATAAACCTGAACTTGCTATCACGTTAATATTGACTTCAGCTAAACTTAGTATAAACTATATTTTATTTCTCAGTAATTGTAAAAAAAAACTTTATAAGAACTTTATATGAATTTCAGCTGAACATTTGATATACTTTCGCCAAACTTAAACAGTCAATTGCACAGTTAATTCCGAGTCCGTGTAAAATAAAATCTAGCTGAACCCTCGATGAAGTTTTATAATAGTCTGGGAATGTCTAGCTATAGTATATCTATAATATGTTTACGTTTACCAAATATTTTTAAACTGAGTTTTTATAATATATTACTATATATTGAACAAATCGTTATCATTAAAATTAATTGGATCATATCTTTACTAAAAATCGGTATTATGAGAAATCGTGGATTTATGTCCCGCATCTTAGTAATTATTCGGATGATCGAAGACAGACGTTCATTTACGTTTTCATCCACTTGAGGTAATAAAAGATCATCGATTCGTCGATAGTATTGACAATTTGGAAGACACGAAACATATTGGCGATATATTGACAATACTTTGGCAACATATTGGCAATATATTGGCAATATATTGGCAATATATTGGCAATATATTGGCAACATATTGATGATACACATAATAAATACTTAACGAAATACACTTTTAACTGCAAGATTTAAGCCATACTTTCATAAGCACTTTCAGACATACATACTGCCATACAATTAGCCATACTACAATATTAACTTTTGATTCCTTGTAACTACCCTCTGTATTGGTTGGTACGAAAAGCCGACTAAAGAAAAATCATGGAAGAACAGATATTTTAAATAAGAAAATAGTATAAAATGTCTATTTCTCGATAAAAGCGTAATTTTTATCCCTTATAACTACCCTCCTGTATTCGGGACGTCAAAAAAATTTCTCACACTGGTTTGTGCTTTGAGTTAAAGTACAAAAAGACAATTTGAAAAGATCAATAAAGGGCTGAGGACTTTAAATAACAAAATAACCTATTAAATTGTCTATTTCTCGATAAAAATCGCAATTTTCATCCCTTATAACTGCCCTTCTGTATTTTGTTGGTAAATAAAACTTCTCACACAGGTTTGAGCCATGGGTTAAAGTATAAAAAGAGTATTTTAAAAAATCAAGAAAGGACAGACGTATTTAAATAAAAAAATAACGTATGAAATTGTTAATTTTTCAATAAAATCGTAATTTTCTTCCCTTATAACTACCCTTCTGTATTTTGTTGGTAGATAAAACTTCTCACACAGGTTTGTGCTACTAATGCAAGTACGAGGAGATGATTTAAACAAATCAATAAATGGCAGAGGCCCTTAAATAAAAAATAACCTATGAAATTGTCTATTTTTCGATAAGAATTGCACATTTCATCCCTTATAACTACCCTCCTGAATGTGGGTGGTCGATAACACTTCTAATACTGATTTGTGCAATGGGTTCAAGTACAAAAAGCAAATTAAACAAATCAATAAAGGGCAAAGGACTTTAAATAACAAAATAACCTATGAATATATCTATTATTCGATAAAAATCGCACTTTTCATCCCTTATAACTGCCCTTCTGTATTTTGTTGGTAAATAAAACTTCTCACACAGGTTTGTGCCATGGGTTAAAGTATAAAAAGAGTATTTAAAAAAATCAATAAAAGACAGACGTATTTAAATAAAAAAATAACGTATGCAATTGTTAATTTTTCAATAAAATCGTAATTTTCATCCCTTATAACTACCCTTCTGTATTTTGTTGGTAGATAAAACTTCTCACACAGGTTTGTGCTACTAATGCAAGTACGATAAGATGATTTAAATAAATCAATAAAGGGCAGAGGCCCTTAAATAAAAAATAACCTATGAAATTGTCTATTTTTCGATAAGAATCGCACATTTCATCCCTTATAACTACCCTCCTGAATGTGGGTGGTCGATAACACTTCTAATACTGATTTGTGCAATGGGTTCAAGTACAAAAAGCAAATTAAACAAATCAATAAAGGGCAAAGGACTTTAAATAACAAAATAACCTATGAATATATCTATTATTCGATAAAAATCGCACTTTTCATCCCTTATAACTACCCTCTTGTATTTCGTTGGTGGATAAAACTTCTCACACAAGTTAGTGCTACTAATGCAAGTACGAGAAGATGATTTAAACAAACCAATAAAGGGCAAAGGTCCTTGAATAACAAAATAACATATGAAATTGTCTATTTTTCGATAAGAATCGCACTTTTCATCCCTTATAACTACCCTCCTGAATTTGGGTGGTCGATAAAACTTCTAATACTGATTTGTGCAATGGGTTCAAGTACAAAAAGACGAATTAAAAAAATCAATAAAGGGCAGAGGACTTTAAATAACAAAATATCCTATGAAATTATCTATTATTCGATAAAAATCGCACTTTTCATCCCTTTTAACTACTCCGATTTTCCTGTATAGCAGTGTAAGTGAAATCTGCACTTGAGCGCTACAAAACTCGAGGAGGGAGTATTTTTTCGAAAAATCGGTGATAAACTTCTAAACTCTAATTTTGATCAAGGAATCGAATGCACTTGGTGCCGGATTGATCCAAGCAAGCGTTATCGAGTTATGTAGAAAAAAATTGGTTCTATAACGTGTCGCGCTGCTTGGTGGATTATCCCAACGCTAGAGGGCAATGACCATTCCTACACTCACTAGAGAGATTGTCGTCTTTACTTATATGTATAACTGCATAATATCTTGACGAAATCAAGGACGTAGTGCCTATAATTTTTTAAAAGGCTTGTACACTGGGAAATTCCACTAACTCATTCTCACTCTTGGATATCTCACCCTGTCAGATTGCACGGTAACTTAGGATATACATTTTAATCAGGAATTTACATTGTTTTCATTGACTGATTGAAATAATGGTATTTTTTTCTAATATTAATAAGATATGGCAAATAAGCGTTTGACACGACGCAATGCACCAGCAGAGCCACCGCCGCCTATTCCTGTGCCGAATTATAACAAATGGAAAGATGTAAGCCTCTGAGGTTATTTGAATTATTTTAATCATCGCTATTTCAATTGCGAAATTAAAAAGGAATTTCGTATTGAATGGGGTAGTTTTAAAAATAATAAAGATTATGGCACCACAGATATGATACATCGAATAATAAAAATTAATAGAAAAACATGTACAACGATTCGTTTAGTAGAAAGTACGGTACTCCACGAATGCATTCATGCATGGGTGTACTCTACCCGCAAGAGAGTTGTGGACAGCCTGAAACACGGGCGATATTTTATTCAAAAAATGAATGAAATTAATGCTCGGGGAGAGTTTCAGACAAGTATTAAGTAATTTTCCAAACGCACACATACATCAACAAACAAACAAACGTACATGAACACACGCACACACACACAACACACACACTATACGCACACATCACACACAAACTATACGCACACAGCACACACACACACTATTCGCACACAGCATACACACACTATACGCACACATCACGCACAAACTATACGCACACAGCACACACACACTAGACGCACGCTATACACCCTGCACACACAACACACACAACACAAACAACACACACACAACATGCAGCATACACACAATACACAACATTCACAACACAAACAACGCACAGCACATACAAAATACACACACAACGTACACAGCCTACACACAGCGTACACAACTACATACACACACACATATCACACACGAAACACACAACACGCACTATGCATACATTCTCACAAACACACACAAACGTCACTCGCACTAACACACACACACACACCCACACAAAACACAGGTCACACACAACTTACACACAGATTACTCACAAATATCCTAAGAAATGACGTCGGCTGGCAGCGTTAGATATCCCAAGAATGAGCCAATATCAAAGGTTAGCAAATCGCATATTACTCGATAACGCTTGCTTGGATCAATCCGGCATTAAGTGCATTCGATTCCTTGATAAAAATTAGAGTTTATAAGTTTGCCACCGAATTTTCGAAAAAACGCACCCTTCGCGAGTTTTGTGGCGCTCAAGTACAGATTTGACTTACACTGCTATACGGGAAAATCGATAATTCTCAGAAACAACGTCGAAGATCGGAACGAATTATAATGTCTCGATTAGTAAATGAAATAGATGTGCAAATATATGTGTAATATAAGTATCGTAAATAATGGCGCCGGCTGACAGAGTGAAATATCCCAAGAGTGAGCCAATACCAAAGATAAACAAATTGCCTATAACTCGATAACGCTTGCTTGGATTAATACGGCACCAAGTGCATTCGACTCCTAGATTAAAATAAGAGTTTAGAAGTTCGCCACCGAATTTTTGAAAAAACGCACCCTTCGTGAGTTTTGTGGCGCACAAGTGCAGATTTGACTTACACTGCTATACGGGAAAATCGATAAATCTCAGATACAGCGTCGAAGATCGGACCGAATTAAAAATGTCTCGATTAGTAATTGAAATAGATGTGCAAATATATGTGTAATATAAGTATCGTAAATAATGGCGCCGGCTGACAGAGTGAAATATCCCAAGAGTGAGCAAATACCAAAGATAAACAAATTGCCTATAACTCGATAACGCTTGCTTGGATCAATACGGCACCAAGTGCATTCGACTCCTACATTAAAATAAGAGTTTAGAAGTTCGCCACTGAATTTTTGAAAAAACGCACCCTTCGCGAGTTTTGTGGCGCACAAGTGCAGATTTGACTTACACTGCTATACGGGAAAATCGATAAATCTCAGATACAGCGTCGAAGATCGGACCGAATTAAAAATGTCTCCATTAGTAAATGAAATAGATGTGCAAATATATGTGTAATATAAGTATCGTAAATAATGGCGCCGGCTGACAGAGTGAAATATCCCAAGAGTGAGCCAATATCAAAAATAAACAAATTGCCTACAACTCGATAACGCTTGCTTGGATCAATACGGCACCAAGTGCATTCGATTCCTTGATAAAAATTAGAGTTTATAAGTTTGCCACCGATTTTTCGAAAAAACGCTCCCTTTTCGAGTTTTGTGGCCCTCAAGAGCAGATTTGACTTACACTGCTATACAGGAAAATCGATAATTCTCAGAAACAACGTCGAAGATCGGAACGAATGATAATGTCTCGATTAGTAAATGAAATAGATGTGCAAATATATGTGTAATATAAGTATCGTAAATAATGGCGCCGGCTGACAGAGTGAAATATCCCAAGAGTGAGCCAATACCAAAGATAAACAAATTGCCTATAACTCGATAACGCTTGCTTGGATCAATACGGCACCAAGTGCATTCGATTCCTTGATAAAAATTAGAGTTTATAAGTTTGCCACCGATTTTTCGAAAAAACGCTCCCTTTTCGAGTTTTGTGGCCCTCAAGAGCAGATTTGACTTACACTGCTATACAGGAAAATCGATAATTCTCAGAAACAACGTCGATGATCGGAACGAATTAAAAATTTCTAGATTAGTAAATGAAATAGATGTGCAAATACAGGGTGATCCAGAAAAATAGGTAACATATATATGTATATATTCCGATTCAGAAAATTAATTTGAGTATAACCCCGTCGGAATTTTTAAAAAATATTAATTAGGCGAGGCGTAATTAATTTTTGAGATGGGCCAATCAGAGGCCGGATTAGGGAAGAAAGGTGAGCGGCGTTGCCGCGCGAGTCTAATGCAACAGGTCAACGAGCGAAGCGGCCGAGGTGCCTGAACATAGCTAATGCGTATAGCAGAAGCGAAGATCGCGAAAGCGAATGAATCGCAAAATATATTTAACGAGATTGATTGTATGAATAAAATGTACAATCAAGGAAATGATTTTTATTAAAGTCTGAATTAGACCGAAGACTAATAAATTCATTACTACTATTATTAATTTACTTACTAAATCTATGATACGCGTGCGTTATAAATATGAGATTATTACAGTTTTTAATCTCATCGTTTTTACATTAATTTATTGAAACCTTTATGACGGATTTTAAGACAACAAAATTTTGAATTGAATTAAGTTTTGTGTACAATATAGCCAATAAATACGTTTGCCATAAAGCTATATCGCTACATATTGGAAATATATTAATTAATTTTGCAAGTATATTGGCAACAATATTGCTAGGTAAATAATTCCTAGTCCGTGTAAAATGAAATTTAGCTCAAGCCTCAATTCTCCGTTTAAAAAACATAATGCTACCGCGAGCGCTCTCCGACGTTCGCGCTCATCAAATTTTGTACTCGCGGAGTAAGCCCACCGCGGACGCTCTCCGACGTCCGCACTGCAAGAGCAAACGTGCTCGATAAAAGTTACTTCGTCAAAATTACAATTCATTGTGTTTCAGACTTACTTAATAAATATTTTGGAAAACTCGTTCCAAATGTTTAGAATAATAATTGCAATAGTCTGGCTGTTGAATTGAATTGAGTGTTCAATATACAAAATGCCAATGAATAACTACCATAAATTCGCAATATATTGGTAATATATTAGCAATAATATTGCTAGTAAGTTAATTCCGAGTCCGTGTAAAATAAAATCTAGCTGAACCCTCGATAAAGTTTTATAATAGTCTGGGAATCATCTAGCTATAGTATATCTATAATATGTTTACGTATACCAAATATTTTTAAACTGAGTTTTTATAATATATTAGTATATACTGAACAAATCGTTATCATTAAAATTAATTGGATCATATCTTTACTAAAAATCGGTATTATGAGAAATCGTGGATTTATGTCACGCATCTTAGTAATTATTCGGATGACCAAAGACAGACGTTCATTCACGTTTTCATCCACTTAAGGTAATAAAAGATCATCGATTCGTCGGTAGTATTGACAATTTGGAAGACACGAAACATATTGGCGATATATTGATAATACTTTGGCAATATGTTGGCAACATATTGGCAACATATTGGCAATATATTGACAATACTTTGGCAACATATTGGCAATATATTGGCAACATATTGGCAAAATATTGACAATACTTTAGCAACATATTGGCAATATATTGATAATACAAATAATAAATACCCGCGAAAAAAAATTAAAGTTTATATGAACTTTATATAAACTTTAGGTTTGGCTAAACTTGATATGGGGTTCGCCAACGAGACTGAGCCGAACTTGTGCAATTGACTGTTCAAGTTTGGTGAAAGTATATCAAATGTTCAGCTGAAATTCATATAAAGTTTTTATAAAGTTTTTTTACAATTACTGACAAATAAAATATAGTTTATACTAAGTTTAGCTGAACTCAATATTAACGTGATAGCAAGTTCAGGTTTATAAAGTCATATAATGTTGATATCAATATATCAAAAGAAAAATTTTAAAAATCTGCTTTAACTGACATCAGTAAGAATACATCGGTTAGAAAAACGGAGATATATTCCAAAAAATTCGAATCCGTCACTGAAAAGTGTTATCCATTTCCTAAGTTTTGAAGACATAACCTGAAAGAAGAAATTGAAAAAACCACATAGTATCTATTTTCACCATTTTTCTAACCGATGCATTCTTACTGATGTCAGTTAAAATAGATTTTTAAAATTTTTCTTTGGGTATGATGATATCAATATTATATGACTTTATAAACCTGAACTTGCTATCACGTTAATATTGACTTCAGCTAAACTTAGTATAAACTATATTTTATTTCTCAGTAATTGTAAAAAAAAACTTTATAAGAATTTTATATGAATTTCAGCTGAACATTTGATATACTTTCGCCAAACTTAAACAGTCAATTGCACAGTTAATTCCGAGTCCGTGTAAAATAAAATCTAGCTGAACCCTCGATGAAGTTTTATAATAGTCTGGGAATGTCTAGCTATAGTATATCTATAATATGTTTACGTTTACCAAATATTTTTAAACTGAGTTTTTATAATATATTACTATATATTGAACAAATCGTTATCATTAAAATTAATTGGATCATATCTTTACTAAAAATCGGTATTATGAGAAATCGTGGATTTATGTCCCGCATCTTAGTAATTATTCGGATGATCGAAGACAGACGTTCATTTACGTTTTCATCCACTTGAGGTAATAAAAGATCATCGATTCGTCGATAGAATTGACAATTTGGAAGACACGAAACATATTGGCGATATATTGACAATACTTTGGCAACATATTAGTAACATATTGGCAATATATTGACAATACTTTGGCAACATATTGGCAAAATATTGGCAATATATTGATAATACAAATAATAAATACTTAACGAAATACACTTTTAACTGCAAGATTTAAGCCATACTTTCATAAGCACTTTCAGACATACATACTGCCATAAAATTAGCCATACTACAATATCAACTTTTGATTCCTTGTAACTACCCTCTGTATTGGCTGGTACGAAAAGCCGACTAAAGAAAAATCACGTTATTTTTTTATTTAAATACGTCTGTCCTTTCTTGATTTTTTTAAATACTCTTTTTATACTTTAACCCATGGCTCAAACCTGTGGGAGAAGTTTTATTTACCAACAAAATACAGAAGGGCAGTTATAAGGGATGAAAAGTGCGATTTTTATCGAATAATAGATATATTCATAGGTTATTTTGTTATTTAAAGTCCTTTGCCCTTTATTGATTTGTTTAATTTGCTTTTTGTACTTGAACCCATTGCACAAATCAGTATTAGAAGTGTTATCGACCACCCACATTCAGGAGGGTAGTTATAAGGGATGAAATGTGCAATTCTTATCGAAAAATAGACAATTTCATAGGTTATTTTTTATTTAAGGGCCTCTGCCATTTATTGATTTGTTTAAATCATCTCCTCGTACTTGCATTAGTAGCACAAACCTGTGTGAGAAGTTTTATCTACCAACAAAATACAGAAGGGTAGTTATAAGGGAAGAAAATTACGATTTTATTGAAAAATTAACAATTTCATACGTTATTTTTTTATTTAAATACGTCTGTCCTTTCTTGATTTTTTAAAATACTCTTTTTATACTTTAACCCATGGCTCAAACCTGTGTGAGAAGTTTTATTTACCAACAAAATACAGAAGGGCAGTTATAAGGGAAGAAAATTGCGATTTTTATCGAGAAATAGACAATTTAATAGGTTATTTTGTTATTTAAAGTCCTCAGCCCTTTATTGATCTTTTCAAATTGTCTTTTTGTACTTTAACTCAAAGCACAAACCAGTGTCAGAAATTTTTTTGACGTCCCGAATACAGGAGGGTAGTTATAAGGGATAAAAATTACGCTTTTATCGAGAAATAGACATTTCATACTATTTTCTTATTTAAAATATCTGTTCTTCCATGATTTTTCTTTAGTCGGCTTTTCGTACCAACCAATACAGAGGGTAGTTACAAGGAATCAAAAGTTAATATTGTAGTATGGCTAATTGTATGGCAGTATGTATGTCTGAAAGTGCTTATGAAAGTATGGCTTAAATCTTGCAGTTAAAAGTGTATTTCGTTAAGTATTTATTATGTGTATCATCAATATGTTGCCAATATATTGCCAATATATTGCCAATATATTGCCAATATATTGCCAATATGTTGCCAAAGTATTATCAATATATTGCCAATGTATTTCCAATGTATTGGCGATATACTGCCATTATATGATAAACATATTGATGAAAGAATATGTTTATAAATTAATAATTATTACGAATACGTCGCGTATTTTGGCAATAGTATTTATTTGTCCACATGGAAAACATTGTGACTGTTTCAAATAAAATTTCAAATGGTTGGTGAAATTACGGCCTCTTTTCCGTTTTTCTATCGGTGTAGGTTGCACGGTAATCGATGCGTTCATCGATAGTGCTTATCGAGCGCCTTAGCAACGGCCTCCCCACTCCTTAACGCATGATCCCGCCGTGCCGAATGGCCAGGGCCGGCGCTCGACTATGATTTTACCTGTTCTAAAATCGAGAATTTTCAAAGTGCCGGAAAATTCGTCGGACTAATTTCCCTAACCTTAATTTTTTACGCTAAACACGATGGTATAAAAATGTTGTATTGTTTCTGAATCACCCTGTATATATAGACACAAAGCGCCCAGATAAAGATAAATATTGCTATTTATTAACTTTTGGTAACCTAGGTGTCAAATACACAAATAATATATTATTATATATTACTAAATATGGATTACACAACTATCATCGATACCTATGTAGATCTAATTATTTTATTTATACAAATATATATTTGCGTGTATATGACAGTAATTTTATATTTATATCTATCCAAATAAATAAATACAGATATAAAGCTCCTAAATAGAGATAGATATTGATATTTATTAACCTTATTAAGCTTGGTGACAATTAGATATATAATATAATATTATACATTACTAAATATGGATTATACAAGTATCATCGAAACCTATGTAGATCTAATTGTCGGTATTTATACAAATATATATTTGCGTGTATATGTAACACACGGTATATAAATCAAACGAGGTGTTTGACGTTGTTAACGGAATTGCACGGGAATCAAAGGGATTCCCGGCCGCATCGTGGGACTGCACACTTAAGGTTGGTAAGTTGGGACAGAGTGGGCCTAACCGTGGGCCTTACATATCCCCAGTACCCACCCCGTTACAACTGGCGCCCAATACGTGTGGATTTTGGATACAGGACATCGGAAAAATCAACAAGCACGATATAGTTATTCAATTGTTGATAATATTGTTAGTTAACAATTGGATAACTCGCGAACAATAACGAGGTCAGCAGTCGCGTTTCGAAATTGTGAAGTATATTTCGGTACTCTTTCGTTCCCTCTCGAGGCGGGATTTGTTTATTAACAAATAGAATTGTTATAAACAAATAAAAATTTTTTTATAGCAAATAAAATTTTTTTTTATTTTTCTCGTCTTGACTACTTAGTAGTAGACACAGGAAATTGGTTCCTGGTCGAACATAGGTGGCGCCACTAGAAAAAGGTCGCACAAATAGGAAATTTGGTGGGTTTTCGAACGGAATCGATAGACCGACCAACGTTACTTGGAAATTGGGTAGTTTGGACCAAACCAAGTAACTAGCGCCACCTAGAGGAACGAAAGAACGCGACACAGCGCGACATAACCTGGTGGCAATTAATCGGTCTAAAGAAATTGTTTGTAAGTGTATGCAAGGTTTAACTGGTTTTTGCTGGCACAAAACAGGAAGCTTATAACCTGGCTCAGACCTTTACAAATTGTATTATAGGTTATGTTTTTGTAAGAGGTCAAGCGCGCGGTAACTTTAATTATTTAATTTATTTATTTATTGATTTATTTATTATTTATTATTTATTATATAGTACCGTTAAGTTAGCGCAAGGTAAGAGCCAGGCAGTAGTTTATCGTAAATTTATTAGCAAATTTGTTAAAAATAGTTTAAACTCGGTAGTGCTTCCTGATCAAAGTAAGACAGGACTTACTTTTGGCATCCGGTTTTGTGCTTTAGCAGTTAGCTTAGTTAGAAGCAAAACCCAGTTACGCGGATTGGACATTTGGCAAGTAACGCCAAAGTTAAATATTCGACAGCATATAACCTTGCACACACATAGTGCGTCAAGCCAGCGAGGCTACTTACTGTTAAACGTATAAACGACGCTACAACTGAAGATGGCCGCTCAGCAGAAAGACGTCGATAGTCAAATCGATGCATGGATCGAGACGCTCACCAGGGAGCAAATTGAATTACACCTGGACGCCTTGAACCTAAAATCGGCAGGCTCGGTTCATAGGAAAGCCGAGCGACTCCACCAGTGGCTATTAGGAAATTATTCGGCCCAGGAGTTTAACCAGGAGGAAGATGAAGCCACAGTAGTTCGCAGCCGTCTCCAACGGAGAAATAGGTGGCTGCAGATGCTAGGTGAACATCAAGACGAGGAGTCTGATAAACCTAGCCCAGATCAGGAAGTGTATCTGGTACTGCGGGAGAACGCTGCGGTTAAAGATAACCTGCACCGGACGGTGCAGGATTTCGATGACGTCGAGCTAGATGAAACGACGTCAGCCGCGACCAACACAGAGCCTCAACCCGAACGAGAGGAAGAATGGCTGTCATTGGTCTCAGAAGAGGGAAATATTTTTAAAATCCCTCGATCGTTCTCCCAGACCTTGGTGCAGCTTATCAAAAAAGTGAATGACCTTACTGTAAAGATAAATAAGCTGATGTCCGAGCGCACTCAAACCGCTCACAGCACGAGATTGGACGGTGCCAACCAATGTCACCATGTGCAATTTCAGGACACATATACGTGTTATGGTCCTGATGTGAGCGAGATAGGTGAGGCGCAAGTAAATGGCGAGCAACAACGCGCAAGCGCCCCTCAGTCTAAGCCTGATGGAGCTTGGAAGGGGGGGAATGCGCGCGAATCCCAGAGGATTCCTCAAGCGCGCAGCTCGCCAAACAAGGATCGGGCATTATCAACACCAAGCTTCTCTACGTCATCGAGGTTGAATGGAACACCTCGGGACGTCGGCGGCATTGTTAGGAAGTGGCAGGTCAAGTTCTCTGGCGACAAGAGCCAGAGCATCGACGCCTTCCTAACCAGGATCGAGGATTGCAGGATCCTGGCTAACATGTCAGAGGACGAGTTATTGCCGTCACTCTCGGAACTTCTGACAGACACGGCCGCCACGTGGTACCAGAACAAGAAGCACAATTGGCACTCCTGGCAGGATTTCGTGACTTCGGCTAAACGTTGGTACGGAATGAGCCAACGTTTCCAGCAGAGGATCATCGCCGAGTCCAACACACGACTCAAGGACCCGATGAACCAGTTAGGGACTACATGACGTGCTCTATCGCAATAATGCGAAAGATAGTCCCTACGCCGACTGAAGCGCAGCAGCTCGATCATTTGTATCGAAGTGAGCTCAATTGAACAAATGCTGGACCTTGCCACGAAAGCGGAGCAGACGATAGAAGGTGAGAAAGCATATAGTCCACCACGTACGGAGGAAGGGTCTCTGCTTCCCGAAATGGCGTATAAGCCGAAGCGGAAAAAAGGTTCGCCGAAGGCTAAGGTAGCGGCCGCTGAGGTAAGCCCAGCCAAACCAAGCGAGCCAGACGTCGTCGACCGCATCGCAAAGATGCTGGAGGATGCGCTGCGGCCCATCGTCTCCCAATTGGCGTCGACGACCCGACAGTCCCGTAGGAGAAGCCCAAGGTCTGGCTCGCCGGCCAACCGATCTCCGAAGAGTAGGAGGTCTGGCAGACCTAATGGCCCGAGTAAGAGCTTCGGACACCGGCAGGAGAAGAAGAGTGCTAGTCCACCAAGGGAAAAAGGAAAGGAACAGCCGAAAAACCGAATGGGCACGACGTTAGATCCAACTAAGCCACTTACCTGCAAGGGCTGCGGGAAAATTGGGTATTCCCTCAGGTACTGTCCGGTGTGCTCGGGAAACGCCAAAGGGAGCGGTTAACCGGGACGAAAACCGCCACCCAAGAGCTTGAGTCCCCGCTGTCCCAGGTGAGTTCGGGACAGACCCGCTCCAACCGAGAGTATGGTCCAGAGAGGAGCGGAAATGGGCCTCAAAAGGAGGAACGGTCCCAAGAAGCCAGCAGAACAACCTCATCCTATAAACCAGAGGATGAGAGTCGTTGGTGGCTTCTCGTGGAGATTGAGGGCTTTCGTATAAGAGCCTTATACGATCCCGGAGCTTCCACGACCGTGATGGGACCCAGCGGTCTGCAAATCGCCGCAGCATTGGGCAAGGAGCTCATTGTGGCGAACGCCGGACGCGTCAAGATGGCGGATGGTAGTTACCAACCGCTAAACGGTCATGGATCTTACCTTTCACTGTCGGGAAGGAGACACGTAAAATAAGGGTAGCGATCATACCAAATCTTGACGCCGAATGCTACGTAGGAGTAAATTCGTACGAGCATTCAGAGCCATATTGGATCCGGATAGCGACCGCCTGTTCCTCAAGGACAGCAAGCAGCAGATCCACCTCGAAGTTGCTGGAATAGGGGGTATGGCCACCCTCTCGTCCAACGGACGCAACCGAGGCAGAAAGGGAAGAGCTGCGAGCGCTAGTAAGCAAAGTGCTGTCTAATACTTCTCCCAAAATAGGGCGAACCCAACTCATCGAGCACTCGATTGACATGGGATCAGCTCGCCCGATAAGCAGAAGTATACCCGGTGTCGGAGCAAGCCCCGTGGTGATGGTACGCAAGGAGAACGGATCACGTCGGTTTTGCATTGACTTTAGGAAAGTCAATGCGCTAACGAAACCAGACGCTTATCCCCTCCCGTTCATGCAGGATATCTTACGCAAGTGAAGAGATGTCGGTACATTAGTACTCTGGACATGAACTCAGCGTATCATCAAATACCTCTCCAGAAGGAATCGCGTCCTTATACGGCTTTCACAGTCCCGGGGATGGGACTGTATCAGTTTAAGCGGATGCCGTACGGATTGGCATACGCCGGCGCGACCTTCCAACGCATGATTGACCAAGTGGTCTGCAAATCGCCGCAGCATTGGGCAAGGAGCTCATTGTGGCGAACGCCGGACGCGTCAAGATGGCGGATGGTAGTTACCAACCGCTAAACGGTCATGTGATCTTACCTTTCACTGTCGGGAAGGAGACACGTAAAATAAGGGTAGCGATCATACCAAATCTTGACGCCGAATGCTACGTAGGAGTAAATTTCGTACGAGCATTCAGAGCCATATTGGATCCGGATAGCGACCGCCTGTTCCTCAAGGACAGCAAGCAGCAGATCCACCTCGAAGTTGCTGGAATAGGGGGTATGGCCACCCTCTCGTCCAACGGACGCAACCGAGGCAGAAAGGGAAGAGCTGCGAGCGCTAGTAAGCAAAGTGCTGTCTAATACTTCTCCCAAAATAGGGCGAACCCAACTCATCGAGCACTCGATTGACATGGGATCAGCTCGCCCGATAAAGCAGAAGTATTACCCGGTGTCGGAGAAGATCCAGGAGGAGATGCACCGCCAGGTCCGAGAGATGCTAGATTTAGAGATCATAGAGCCCTCGGACAGCGGTTGGTCAAGCCCCGTGGTGATGGTATGCAAGAAGAACGGATCACGTCGGTTTTGCATTGACTTTAGGAAAGTCAATGCGCTAACGAAACCAGACGCTTATCCCCTCCCGTTCATGCAGGATATCTTGCGCAAGCTGAAGAGATGTCGGTACATTAGTACTCTGGACATGAACTCAGCGTATCATCAAATACCTCTCCAGAAGGAATCGCGTCCTTATACGGCTTTCACAGTCCCGGGGATGGGACTGTATCAGTTTAAGCGGATGCCATACGGATTGGCATACGCCGGCGCGACCTTCCAACGCATGATTGACCAAGTGGTTGGACCTGATCTCGAGCCCAATGCCTTTTCTTACCTCGATGACATTATTATAATCACCGAGACATTTGAAGGGCACAAGAAGTATCTTGAGATGGTGCTGAAAAGACTGACCGAAGCTAACTTGACAGTAAATAAGGACAAGTGTGTCTTTTGTCAAGATGAGGTGAGATATCTTGGCGTGCTGGTCAACAGGGATGGAATTCGTCCCGACCCAGCCAAGACAGAGCCTATAAGGATTTATCCGGCTCCCAAGAACCTCAAACAGCTTCGACGATTCCTCGGCATGGCGTCGTGGTATCGGCGTTTTATGCCGGATTACGCCACGATTGCCGAGCCGCTTACCCGTCTCACGAAGAAGAACCAAGTGTACGAGTGGTTAGATGAACAGGAACAAGCCTTTCAGCAACTGAAGGCCCTGATCATGACTGCTCCAGTTCTTCTACGTCCCAGTGCAGATGGACTGTTTAGCCTTCACACGGACGCGAGCGATACCGGCATAGGAGCCGTGCTCGTCCAAGAGATAGACGAAGAGGAAAGAGTCATTGAGTTTGCCAGTCGCATTCTCACAGCACCCGAGAAGAATTATAGCGTTACGGAGAGGGAATGCTTGGCCGTGGTCTGGGCTATTAATAAGTTCAGACCTTACATCGAAGGGTACCACTTCAAAGTGATAACGGATCACAGTAGTCTTCGCTGGTTGTGTAATATGAGAAATCCATCCAGCCGACTAGCGAGATGGGCTTTAGAGCTTCAAGCTCATGACTTTGTCGTCGAGCACAGAAAAGGAGCTCTGCATCACGTTCCCGATGCCCTATCTCGCATGTATGAAGACGACGAGCCTACAGTAGCAGCAATGTCGTGGGCTCAAACTACTGAAGATCCTTGGTACCTAGACTGGATCAAGAACGTTTCCGACAGACCCCGTGATTTCCCCGACTGGAAAATAGTTGGAGGAAATCTATACATCTATCGCCCCGATAAGGAGTTAGAGGAAGTGATGGATGATGAGCAAGCATGGAAGCTGGTCGTACCCGTAGAGAATCGACACTCTATTCTGAGAGAGTGTCACGATGATCCCTCAGCTGGCCATCTCGGAAGGGAATAGACATTCGCCCGCGTGGCCCAAAACTATTATTGGCCACGGTTTTACGCAGAAGTTGCGGATTACGTCAGGCGATGTCAAGTGTGCCAGCAATGTAAGGTCGAGCAACGTGCTCCCTCAGGGTTAATGGGTCACCGTCAATCGGACAGACCATGCCAGGTGGTATCAGGAGATATCACTGGCCCGCTTCCACGCTCTAGCCGAGGATACGAATACATTCTAGTATTCCAGGATTTATTCACGCGCTGGATTGAAGCAATCCCGATACGAAAAGCTAACGCAAAGACGATAGTCCGCGAGCTTCACGAACGAGTGATTAACCGGTTCGGCACCCCGGAGGCATTTCATTCGGACAACGGGATCGAGTTTAAAAATAAACTCGTAGATGAGTACCTCGAATCTAAGGGAGTGTATCATTCGACGACACCCCCTTATCACGCACAGGCCAATCCTGTCGAGAGGGCCAATCGGACCCTTAAGACAATGGTGGCGTCGTATATCCAGGATAAGCACAGCGACTGGGACGACAAGCTGCTAGAGTTAGTCTTTGCACTAAACACAGCGGTGCAAAGTTCTACTGGATGGAGCCCGGCTATGCTGAACTATGGTCGCCAACCCGAGGCGCCTAGTACAGCTCGTCGAGAGCAAGACCGGCTTGCCCAGCAACAGTTTGAGTTCCGTAGACTGCAGGATTGGAACGACAAAATCAAACAGTTGCCAAGAACGCAAATCGTCAGTCGGCTGCCATTAAGGCCCGGCAAGCCGAAATTTTCAACTCACGACGAAGCCCAGCGGAATTCGAGGTAGGGGATCTGGTGTGGAAACGCAACCGGATCCTCTCGTCCAGCGCACAAGGTATCTCGGCTAAGCTTGCTCCGAAATATACAGGGCCATATCTGATCATCGGTAGGAAAGGCATGAATACCTACGTCATACAAGATGATCAATGGGACCAAGAGGTATCTCATATAGAGCATCTAAAGAGATACGTCCCCGAAGATGATGCTGAACCAAACGATGAAGAGCAACCTACGAGATCTCAACCGTCGAGGGATCAACAGGTGAAGTGCGACCCACCTGTAGCGAGCGAAGCCTCCCCTGCGAGGGAGTATAATGCGAGCGAGTCACCTAGCGAAGGGACTCGGTGTAAACCGCGTAAGAACGTCGCGTACGTCCTTAGATAGGGCCCCCGCTACTAAACGACCACGTGGTCGTCCCCGGAAAGCGAATGCGACCGTGCGACGCCGATCCCCAGTAACACGGCAATTAGATGCGCAGCCAGAAACTGTTCCCCTTAGACGAGGACGAGGGCGTCCTCGTGGATCGAAATCCAAATAAAGAACAGTGTCGTTTGAAACGATGGGCCATAACCTGAGATCGTGATTTTTGTTGCAGATGATCATCGAGGTTGAGCAGGAAGCCCTGGAGTTCCTCCTCGCCAGGATGATAGACACCCTGGCCAGCCACGGCGAGATGCAGACGGCGGAGTCCTGTCTGCTGTAGTTGCTGCCGTAGATCATCGGCAGCAACAGCTCCAGGAGGAGCATCGCCGTGGCCAGGAGGATATCGCCGCCGTCGTCCTAGAAGAGGTCCTGGAGGACGGTCAGGGCCAGGACACGGCCTATGTAGCGACCCCTGCGGACCGCTTAAGACAAGCGAAAGGGACGATACCCATGCCCTCTCCGCCGAAGCCAGCACCCGCGACTGAAGAGCGGATGGAGAAGGAGGGCAATTCGGTATCGGATCGTCCGCAGGGGAAGACTGAACCGGAACCGGCCAACACCAGACCCCAGCTCCGTCGTCCCACTCCAACGGGTCCCAACCCGCAACCTCTGCGGTGACAGAGGAGCGACCCAAGACACAGGAAGAGGAGTGGCAGGAGACGGAGGCTGCCCTCAGGCACATGAAAGCCCTGAGGGTTCAGCTACGGGCAGCCGAACAAGAGGCCTTGGCGAAGTTCTACTGGATGGAGCCCGGCTATGCTGAACTATGGTCGCCAACCCGAGGCGCCTAGTACAGCTCGTCGAGAGCAAGACCGGCTTGCCCAGCAACAGTTTGAGTTCCGTCGACTGCAGGATTGGAACGACAAAATCAAACAGTTGCCAAGAACGCAAATCGTCAGTCGGCTGCCAGTAAGGCCCGGCAAGCCGAAATCTTCAACTCACGACGAAGGCCAGCGGAATTCGAGGTAGGAGATCTGGTGTGGAAACGCAACCGGATCCTCTCGTCCAGCGCACAAGGTATCTCGGCTAAGCTTGCTCCGAAATATACAGGGCCATATCTGATCATCGGTAGGAAAGGCATGAATACCTACGTCATACAAGATGATCAATGGGACCAAGAGGTATCTCATATAGAGCATCTAAAGAGATACGTCCCCGAAGATGATGCTGAACCAAACGATGAAGAGCAACCTACGAGATCTCAACCGTCGAGGGATCAACAGGTGAAGTGCGACCCACCTGTAGCGAGCGAAGCCTCCCCTGCGAGGGAGTATAATGCGAGCGAGTCACCTAGCGAAGGGACTCGGTGTAAACCGCGTAAGAACGTCGCGTACGTCCTTAGATAGGGCCCCCGCTACTAAACGACCACGTGGTCGTCCCCGGAAAGCGAATGCGACAGTGCGACGCCGATCCCCAGTAACACGGCAATTAGATGCGCAGCCAGAAACTGTTCCCCTTAGACGAGGACGAGGGCGTCCTCGTGGATCGAAATCCAAATAAAGAACAGTATCGTTTGAAACGATGGGCCATAACCTGAGATCGTGATTTTTGTTGCAGATGATCATCGAGGTTGAGCAGGAAGCCCTGGAGTTCCTCCTAGCCAGGATGATAGACACCCTGGCCAGCCACGGTGAGATGCAGACGGCGGACGTCCTGTCTGCAGTAGTTGCTGCCGTAGATCATCGGTAGCAACAGCTCCAGGAGGAGCATCGCCGTGGCCAGGAGGATATCGCCTCCGTCGTCATAGAAGAGGTCCTGGAGGAGGGTCAGGGCCAGGACACGGCCTACGTAGCGACCCCTGCGGACCGCTTGAGACAAGCAAAAGGGACGATACCCCTGCCCTCTCCGCCGAAGACAGTAACCGCGACGGAAGAGCGGATGGAGAAGGAGGGCATTTTGGTATCGGATCGTCCGCAGGGGAAGACTGAACCGGAACCGGCCAACACCAGACCCCAGCTCCGTCGTCCCCACTCCACCGGGTCCCAACCCGCAACCTCTGCGGCGACAGAGGAGGCGCGACCCAAGACACAAGAAGAGGAGTGGCAGAAGACGGAGGCTGCCCTCAGGCACATGAAAGCCCTGAGGGTTCAGCTACGGGCAGCCGAACAAGAGGCCTTGGCAAAGTTCGATGCTTTTGCCGAGGTTCATCCGACGGCTCCCATCACCAAGGGTGTCTGGGGTGAGCGAGTTCAGGACCTCAAAAAGGAGCGCGAGATCCTGGCAACGTTCCGTGCTCAACAGCGCGAGGCCAAAGAAAAGGCGGCGGCAGAAGAGAGGAAGCGCGAGGAAGAGCGCCAGCAGCGGCTGAGGGCTGAGGCAGCCTATAGGCAGGCTGCTGAAGAGCATCGGCGTCTCCAGCAGAAAGCGGATGACGCTAAAAGAAGAGCCGCTGAGCTGGAGGCGCGGCTGCAGTCTCAGCCCTCCACGAGCGGTTACAAGGAACCGAAGTGTCCGCTCTGCCGCTGCAAAGGGGTCGTTGACCCAAAGAAATACCCTCGCCTCAAGGCGCACGCCGAAATCAGGGCGGGGCGCAGGAGGCAGGGCTGAGAGCCATAAGGAGACAACGGCCCAACCCTCCAAATGTAGATACTTTTGTTTTTTATTAAAGTTTTATAATAAAAATAAGATGTACCTCCTGATTATTTATCCTCTTTCCTGTTCCTCGCGGTACAGAGTCCACATACAGAGTATGCGGAATCTGGAAGGGGGTTATAACGGTAAGCGAGTTACCGATCAGGTGAGTAACCGAAAAGAGTATCGAGATTGATACGCGCACAAGGAACGCGCGCGAGAATGATGCGCAAGGGAAGTAACGAGGGAGTTCGCGCGCGATCGGCAACAACAACGTGTTGGTGTCCGAGATATACTGTTTTTTACGGGATAAACGAGTGAAAGGACTGTTGTGCGTTGTGTGTGGGTGTGAGAAGCTTCTCCCCACTAACCTCCACGTCGACGAGTGCAGCAGCACCTCTCACAGGCAGTGAGAAAAGAGGTACGGTGTATCCAACCTTCTCGACCGTTGGAGAGAGAGAGAGAGAGAGATACACGAGTACGAGCTCTCTCTCAGTGGCACAGACTGTTCCCGCCGAAGCGAGATATTCAGATACGCGGTAAGTGGTGCACCACGTTTAGACCCGCGTGTCTATCTAGTATTCGCGCCCCGATTTACCTGGTACGGTCCAGGTGAGGAAGCGTTCCTCCTTTTCCCCCTCTCGTGACAATACCCGCACGGATAGATAGGTCGGTGGTTCGCGGGAACCACTTCACGAGGGAAGGCGCGCGTGACGTAGAAAGCTTCTACGTCAAAGCTATCTACGTCAGAGATCCATACGTCACACGGTGTGACGTATGCCATCAGGTTAAGCAGCCGATCATATCCGGATCGGTTGCTCGTAATCTACTGTTAAATAGATTTTAACTTATTCTTTTCGCGCTGACCTCGGAGGTAGTCTTCGGTACGACTCCCCGTAAATTATTAAAGTTTATTTGTTCTTAATTTATTAATATTTAATTGTTAATTTAATAAATTGACTCGGCGAGACAACCTTTCTCGCCGATTAACAATAATATCGATTGTTGATAGTATTTTACCGGTTAACGTCCTATCCTACGAATACCGCCCTCTCCGGTGTTTATCCTAGTTGGCAATTTTGGGGCATAGGGCCCAACACACGGTATATAAGTCAAACGAGGTGTTTGACGTTGTTAACGGCATTGCACGGGAATCAAAGGGACTACACACTTAAGGTTGGTAAGTTGGGACACAGTGGGCCTAACCGTGGGCCTTACATATCCCCAGTACCCACCCCGTTACAGTATATCTAACTAAATAAATATAGATATAAAGCTCCCAGATAGAGATAATTATTGATTTTTATTAACCTTTAGTAAGCCTAGTGACAAATAGAGAAATAATACATTATTATATATTATTAAACACTGATTACACAAGTGTCATCGATACCTACGTAGATCTAATTATTTATTTATACAAATATATTTTTGCGTGTATAATTGAGTTCTATTATTTCTCCCCGCTCCCGCCGACATTTATTAATCTTTATAAAATCGTGTCGAGGCAAGGAGGATCGCCCGAATCCTCCACACCGTTTGTCCCAGCGAACTCGCGTCCCTGGCGACTGCCGCAGTTCGGTAAATAAATAAATTAATTGTGTGCGCGGTATTGGGCAACGCGGCCCAACGGTTAATTTAATTATTAAAAATAATTCGATCGGGCACGCGAATACCACGTCACAAATGGCGACCGTGACAGGACGAACGGTTTCGTCCACACCGATATTAAATTTAAATTAAAGTAAAATTGTTGGTCATCTTTTCGCGCGCGAGCAGTGTCGCGGCGAAACGTGAGCGAGTTGAGTTAGAGATTGATTGATTGATTGATTGATAATTTTATTGGGTAAATTGGGGTTATAACCCCGTATACACTATAGTAATTCAGTCGTAGATACAATTTAAAAGTAAAAATATATAATACAATGTGTTATATAAAGTAACAGCGATATAAAGCAAGTTTTTTTTTTAAAACAAAATAACCATAAAACAATAACAATAAATAAAATTTAACGCTCAAATACAATTTAAAATAATAATTTAACAATAAAACAATAAAACAATATAATAAAATAGAATAAAATAAAATAAAATACAGAGAAGCAGCGCGTACAAAACTCATTTCAACATAAGCCGAGGTCCGGGAGGATAAAATAAATTAAGGTTAAAATGAAATAAAATAAAATGAAATAAAACCGAGTAGAAATAAAATGTAAAAAAAAATAAATAAAATAGAACAAAATAAAGCAAAGTAAAATAACAAACAAACAATAGTGTCAGCGCGGAAAAATAAAAGATAAGAAATTTAAGTAAGCTATTAAATAAAATAAATAAAATAAATAAATAAATAAATAAATAAATAAATAAAATAAATAAAATAAATAAATAATAAATAAATAAATAAATAAAATAAATAAAATAAATAAATAAAATAAATAAAATAAATAAAATAAATAAAATAAATAAAATAAATAAAATAATAAAATAAATAAAATAAATAAAATAAATAAAATAAATAAAATAAATAAAATAAATAAATAGCGAATTTCCTTCATTCAATCTCGAGTTTGTTCTTTCCTCCAATGAGGCAACACGCGAAAGAAGCGCTCTGAGGTTCGTCCTAACCACGTCTACCTTTTAGCTTCTAACCACTGTGTCAGGGCGGCTGCCATTTGAACGGAGTCTACGTCTGTATCACGCGTAAGCTGATTCGAAACAGTGGGCGCGGCGCCGCGTGGTTGCTTGGCAACCTTCGTTGTTGATGGTGACGGAGGCGAGCCCACGCGCTTTGCGCAAGAGGCAGGGGGAGTGTGCGTCATAGAGAACTACCTATTATATATATATATATATAGGTGGTTCTCTATGAAATCGGAGATGAAAAAATGAATATTGCTATAACTGTGGAAATAT
>CM047427.1:59105290-59165426 GCA_026168455.1 Theocolax elegans
ATGTTAATTAAGTGATTAGGATTGTTGGATTTCTGATTGTGGATTTGGAGTTTGGAATACGTGGATTTGGCATACTTGGATTTAGGGATTGCTGATTTGGAGTAAGAATAATTCTAGACCGTTTTTACCGATTTTTACTCCCTTTTCACCCCGTTCAAAGTACTAAGGGGTCAGTTTGGGTGCTGGAATTTAGAGTACATCGTCTCCTTACTCTTAAAGTCCATTTATATTAAACTCCGCCAAAATGTATGTGGAAAGTCAAAAAGTGAAATACTTTTTGATCAATTTCAACATTTTTTGCCCCCTTCTCGCCCCATTCAAAGTATTTAAGACTTAGTTTTGGGTCGGAAAACTTAATGCACATTAAATTTTAATTTTAAAGAACCAATTGTCAAAAATTGAACATAAGTGTTGAATTTGGACATCAAAGACTACAGAATCATGTGAATTTTCAGAATAACGAAACTGACAAAACTCGAAAAATTCAAAATGAAATATCTTAATGCAGAAATAAGTTATTTGAGCAAACTCAACGGCATTTGAAAGAACAAGACTTATACGCGAAGGTACCAATGGTTGTTTTTTGAGAAAAGAGAATATGATGATGCTACATAACCTCAAATATAGTCATAAAACGCGATTTTTGCAATTTTAGGTTAGGATATCTTAAAATTCTGACTTGATAGAGTAATTCGAACGCCGGATTCGGATTTTACATGGAAAATTACTTTGGAAATGACCCTTTACTTCTTTAGAACAAAACCATGTTGACCTGTGTTATTTATTAAGGCTTTTGTTATTAAAATTATTATTTTTGTTTGTATAGAATTTATTTTTCGAAAAATTATTATTTTTATTAATATTTTGATTCATTTCCGATTTACACGCAGGTTGATCATAATCTCTTTAATTAATTCGTATTCTGTGAGCATCATGTTTTTTTCTTGTGTTAATGCTATTATACTCCGCATCAAAATTATCGCAACAAGATTTTTCACAGAAAAATTGCCATTTTTTACATGCTTGTAGCTCGGTCAATTTTCATCGTATTGAGATCATTTTTTTTTGTTTTGTGGGAATGATGTGCACTTTGAGGAAAAAATAATGCCTAACAGCTGCGAGATAATGCCACACTGCTATGTCTTAATCAGGCCTACCAACTTCTTTTTCTTAAACAACGCAATAGTTTGCACGTTTACCTGGATTACCGATAAACTTTTTTCAAAAAACAACAAATACCACCTTAAAGTAGACTTTTTAACGAGTATTTTAGGAAAAAAGTCGACCCTCTTCGACTTTTTTTGACCGAGTTATGCCATTTTAAAGATCTTCCTATGTTTTAGTCAAATACCGCCAACATCAGCATTACCCGATGCGTACCGCGAGGAGGTTGTTGGTCGGACTTACGCATCATTGTGGCCCTGAAAAGGGCCGATTGTGTGAACCGTTTCTTACATTAGGGACCCGGTTCGTCACTTACGCAGTATTTTTTGACAAATTTTTAGTTGCTATGTACTCTGTATAGCAAAATTAATGCTGAATGAGCTTTCGCCTTAACTTTTGACCAGTATCCCGGCGTAAATTTTTGCTTTATTTTTTAATTGATTTGTTTATAGAGTTGATAATTTTACCAAAAGTATGGCGATGCATTGTTAAATGTACCAAAAATGTAGAGGTGCAATTTTAAATAAAGTTACACTTTTTATGGGTTAATTTAAAAAATAATAACGGATAGCAACGTGGTTTCTTTGTTTATGAGGTTTTAAGATAGCTCTCGGGGCACGAATTTGTTTTAAATGTAACCTCATATTTTGGTAGTAGTTGCTATTAGAATTCATGCTATCCTGAAAGAACACATAATCCCTACGAAACAAAAAAGATTATCTCAATACAATGAAAATTGATTAAATTACAAGCATTTGAAACATGGCCATTTTTCGAATGCTTGTAATTCGATCAATTTTCATCGCATTGAGATAATTTTTTTTTTTTTTTGTAGGGGATTCAGACCGCGGGGTCGCTAATGTAAGAAACGGTTTACACAATCGGCCCTTTTCAGGGCCACAATGATGCGTAAGTACGACAACAACCTCCTCGCGGTACACATCGGGTATTGCTGATGTTGGCGGTATTTGACTAAAACATAGGAAGATCTCTAAAATGGCATAACTCGGTCAAAAAAGCCGCAGAGGGTCGACTTTAAGGTGGTATTTGTTGTTTTTGAAAAAAAAATTTTGGTAATCCAGGTAAACGTGCAAACTATTGCGTTGTTTAAGAAAAAGAAGTTGGTAGGCCTGATTAAGACATAGCAATGTGGCATTATCTCGTAGCTATTAGGCATTATTTTTTCCTCAAAGTGCACAAAATTCCCTACAAAACAAAAAAAAAGATCTCAATACGATGAAAATTGACCGTGCTACAAGCATTTAAAAAATGGCAATTTTTCTGTGAAAAATTTTGTTGCGATAATTTTAATGCGGAAAAATATATTCGTAGCATATTCTACACAAGTACTTTTATTCGGTTGGTATTGTTCAAACGATCTTTCGTCTAGCTTTACGTTGCATATTGTTGTTCCAATACCTTTTTTTTGTCAAAATTAGAATACGTAGATACTTTTCTTTTAGCTCGCTCAGCAATATGCAACATTTATGTTGCCACTAGTAATTTTATGAAATGAATATTCTATCAATAAAATAATGGCATTATTATTTGAAATTTTATTTTATAATTTAAAACTTTAAAATTAAAAAAATTAAATTATAATTAAAAAATTTTATTTTAAAAAAACATTTGAATATATGCTTATTAGAGCATCGATAATTCAGTGCAATTTATAAGTTAAATGTAGAAGTTTGTTACCCTTTTGTATACTTTTTAATATCATTTTAACTCTCTTTTTATACTTCTGACTACTCAGCGACGGAGGCAATATGATATCTGTTGGAACATACAAGTAAAATAATGTAAATAAAATGTACTTTACAAAAATTACTCGACTATAGTTTCAATGTTTGTTTCGGCAAAGGTGACAAAAAGAAGGGTTTTATAGCACTGCCTGTGAGTGCATCGGCGTACTCGGCGGACGGTCTAACTGATCATTTTTGTAACTAGCTTATTGTCCATATATGTGCATTATGAGCATAATGCGTAGTATTTTGGATGCTTTCTTAGTTTTAGGCATCGTTCTAGTTTAGTCTCGAATCGCTTCTCGTACAGTAAAGACCTATCCTTTCTCGTGACATTATAATAAAATGTCTAAGTTTGTTTATTAAATATTGTCGTCTTTTATTTATTCCAATCCCCATATATATAAAAACCAACAATGTCTTTGTGAAGAAAGCAATGATGACAGTTTCAATCGGTATATATCGGGAATCTCTTTGTATATATACAATATCATTGAAAATAAATATGATGGTGGGGAATGAGCAAGAGTTAGTGATACGTGGGTCGATTTTTCATTCGAAATGTATAAATACATCAAGTTTTGACCAAATTCATTTACGTATAATTAAGAAAAGTCGCGAGAAAAAAATTGGTTGTCGATTTTATTTTCTCAATTCAATTTTGTGTGACGTGTATATATTTTTTTTTTATATTTTAACGTCGCTCTCTTTATGCTCCCTAATCGGTGCTAATCAGCGACGGAGGTCATACGATGTTTTTGTTAAGAAAGCACTTGTTAAAAATACATTCCCCAGTGGTGGTTGCATCAATCGGCCGAGGCCGGGAATCGAACCTGGGACCTTCAGATTACGAGCCCGACGCCCTACCGACCGAGCCATCCCAGGCCTCAAATTTCTTTAGAATTATTCAAGTCAGTGTAATTATTAATCATTCATATTTCACTTACAAGGGGAGTACTTGACCTCCGGGAAACGAATCTTATCCTAACTTTGGTATGTCTTTTATAATATAAGAATGTAATTCTTAACAAAGATATCGTATGACCTCCATCGCTGATTAGCACCGAGTTGGGAGCATAAAAAAAGCGACGTTAAAATAATAAAAAATTATTCATAAAATTTGAAAAATAAATAATATATAAATAATTTCAATTATTTTCTAATGCTTT
This sequence comes from Theocolax elegans, assembly GCA_026168455.1. NCBI lineage: Eukaryota > Metazoa > Arthropoda > Insecta > Hymenoptera > Cerocephalidae > Theocolax > Theocolax elegans. The sequence goes on from CM047427.1 coordinate 59,109,369, forward strand.
TCCAGGCTAACTAACACGAGAAAAAATGGTTTTGAAATCTGTCCTTTGAAAAAGAATTTTTCTGTTTTAATAACAAAAATTAAAATTTTAGGGATTTGCTCATCAACATCAATTTTATATAAACTTTAACTGTTGTTTAATTGTTTACTTATAATAGAGTATAAAAAAGTCAAAGTAAAACATTATTTCTAAGAAAATTTTCATGAATAAAGTATAATTATTAAAGAAATGGCCTACGAGATTATGTTATCTATTACCGGATACTTTTATATTGTTATACAAAAAAACTGTATACCCAACGCCAAAACAAAATCCATTACCTGGAAGGTGGAAGTATATAAAAAGCGAGGGTTAACCCATGTTTAAATTTATTAATTCTTGAGAAAATATATAACAATATTGCATATACAGTATTTTTTTTTGGATTCTATTAGTTATTCGATCTTCCTGGGGTCCGCTGTTACCCCAGCCTGACCTTGACCTACCCATTCTCTGGGTCCGATGAAGGGGGGGGGGGGAAGCCCGATAAAGGGCGGACGGGGGATCAAGGCTGACTTGTCCCCCTTATTTGAGGGGTCCAAGGAAGCTTAACGATTTCGGAAAGAACCAAAGAACAACCCCCTAACTGGACGTGGTGAACCTGGATAGGTAGATACACCCCCCCAATCTGAGTGTGTTAATCGACCCGTGCCGAGCAGACTGGTTGGCCCCTGGGGGTAACTAGGGGTCGTTAACGGAGCCTTGGGGATACCGGGCGCCCTCCCCAAGTAATTAGCCTTACCCGTCGAAAGACATAATACGGCATGAGGCTCTGCCGGGGTTGACGATATATTTCCTCCATACTCGTGGGACCAAATATGGAGAAATTTAAAAAAAAAAAAGAAAATAACAAAAGGGAGGTGGATCCGCCCCCGAAGGAAGCCGAGGCTCACGCCAACGTGACCCAAACCCCCGTAACCAATCCTCTGTCTCTGTCTCTAGAGGCTGGGAACCCTGGTGCTTCGGCGCTAAGGGGTCCACTAGCTCATGAGACTGAAGATACGACAGTCAAGGAGGGACCTCAAATCCAAACTACTCGGCTCCTGAGGCTGTGACATCTGGCTCTACAGGGCCAGAGGGTTTACGTGCCCCCGAGCCTGGTAGTTCACACAGCCTTCCGGTGTTTGGCCCACATCTACCAACCAAGAGGTGTGGAGCCTACCGGAAGAAATTGAAGAAACTAAAGGCGGCAGCCGGCGAGGCCAACAAAGACGGCCCACCAAATACAGTGTCGAATCAAACCCCGGCGATTACGAAGAGAAGGAAAGAGTCTAGAGACTCGCCCCTCGGAGTATTGCCGGGCAACAAAAGACACTGTGGCCCGCCGAGTTCACAGAAGGGACCAGAGGCTAGTGCTGAGCCCAATGCCCCTCACAAGGGAGGACTTACGGCCGCGCAAAGGTCTAACCCTCTCATGGTGGTCCTGACCGCTGAGAACTATCCTGAGGTGCCTCTCACCCAGGAGGATCTCGGCAAAGTCAGGGCCGCCTTTAGAGAGGTCTTGAGGACCACCCCACCGGCGCAATACCCGAGATTTGAATCATCGAGCTGCGTCGGGGGAGCTCTGGTCTTCGAGGCCTCGAACCAAATATCCAGGGAATGGCTGCTCTCCAAAGCGGCCTCCCTGATGCCCGAGGGGGTAGCTTTCAAGGCAGGAGGGACTGAGCTCCTCCAGAAAATGCTGAAGGCAGTGGTCTGGCTCCCTAAGCCAAAAGTGGAGTCGGCCGTAGTGCTGCGGCGCCTGGAGGAGTTCAACCCCTCCCTCAAAACATCATGCTGGAGAGCTATTAACCTCTCGGATGAATCAGGAAGGTAAGAGAGGGAGGACTGCTACCTCCGAATCTTTATGCTGCCTGAGTCCCAAGTCAGGGCCCTTAAGGCCCTAGATTTTAGACCCTGGCTGGACCTGGGACGAGTTACTTTTAAAGTGACTAAGAAAGGTCCGCCGGGGGAGGTGGTTGAGATGGAGGTGGAGAGCACATAATTGGCTCCTCCAACTCTGTCAATAACCCAAATTAACTTGCACCATAGCAAAGGCGCCTCTGCAGTATTGCACAGAAGCATGGCTACGGTGCACACAGGCCTCTCGCTAATCCAAGAGCCTTGGATTGTGAAGGGGTCCATCAAAGGACTAGGTAGCCTACAATGCTACAGAGACCCGACAGCAGACAGACCAAAAGCAGGCATTGTCTGCAAGGGACTAAATAGTGTCCCCCTTTGGGATTTCTGTACCAAAGATTTAATGGTGGTTTCCATTAACGTAAAGGAGATAGGTAGGCTTATCATTGCCTCAGCCTACATTCCCTATGAAGACACCGATCTTCCGCCGAAGGAGGTTGTCAGGTTGATTAGCCACTGTCAGGAACATAACTGGCCAATCCTAATAGGATGTGATGCAAATGCGCATCATGAACTATGGGACAGTTCAAATGTGAATAAGAGGGGATCCGCACTGGTGGACTATCTCGTCACTACGGAGCTGGACATTCTCAATACCGGAAGTAAACCTACTTTCCAAAATGCTGTAAGGGCGGAGGTCATTGATATTTCACTATGTTCCTCGGCCCTTTCAGACAGAATTAAAAGCTGGAGGGTCACTGACGAGCCGACGCTGTCGGATCATGCTCAGATCGCCAAGGAATTGGAGGGGGAGTGTGGTCCGCTGGAAGAGCTTCGGTTCCTCAGAAACCCCAGACATACCAACTGGGAGGGTTTCGGACGGGACCTGGAAAGGAACCTTGAGGACCTTCCAGGTGCTATAAGAGACATTCCCATGCTGGAGAAGGCAGCGCGGAAGCTGATGAAGCACTCCGCCAAGCCTTCAAGAATAACTGTCCACAAAGTAGGAGGAAGCCCAATGGCCAAATCCGCTGGTGGTCAGGTAAACTAGAACTATTGAGAGGATCCATACGGAACCTTCTCAAAAAGGCCAGACAAGGGAAAATTCCTTGGAACACTTATAAAAAGGAAAGAGATCGGTACAGATCCCAAATTAGAAGAGCACAGAAGGAAAGTTGGGCCGCTTTCTGCGAGGAGGTTGAGGGCGGAAACGAGGCTTCAAGACTGGACAAGATTCTGTCCAAGAACCCGGAAGCTGCCCTTGGCTCGCTCAAGCTTCCAGATAATAAGTTCTCAACTTCTGACGAGGATACCCTAGTGTACCTGATCAGTAGCCACTTCCCAGGCTTCTCGGAGCTAGGAACTGATAACAGGAAAATAATCGATTTCAGGAACAGATGGAAGGCGTCGCAGTGGCGCTGCCATCAAGACCTGGCAAAGGTTATTATCACTGAAGATAGGGTGAAATGGGCTATACGCTCCTTTCGACCCTACAAATCCCCTGGTATGGATGAAATTTTTGTGGTTCTTCTTCAGAGGGCAGATGATTGTATCCTAGGGCCGCTGATAAAGATCTTCAGAGCCAGCCTCGTTCTTGGTCACGTGCCTGTAGCGTGGCAGGGAGTGAGGGTGGTTTTCATCCCGAAAGCGGGAAGACAAAGTTATACCACACCGAAGGATTTTCGGCCTATCAGTCTGACCTCATTCATACTAAAGAGTTTGGAAAGGCTGGTAAATAGATTCTTAAGGGACGGGGTTTTGAAAAACAAGCCTCTGAACAAGGATCAAATGCCTACAGAGCAGGACACTCAACGGAGACCGCTCTATATAGGGCTAAGCAGCTCATTCATAAACAACTTGAATGTGGAGAATTCGCAGTGGCGGTTGCAATGGACATAGAGTCATCAAGTCAGCAATGATAGATCACGGAATTCCCGAGATGCTTGTTGAATGGACATGCCACATGCTAGGCAACCGCCTGCTGGAAACTACCAAAGGGGACACCACGATTAGAGGCAATTTTAACTCAGGTTGCCCACAAGGAGGGGTGATATCACCCCTCCTATGGTGCCTTGTAGTAGATAACTTATTAGATACGCTATTAAGTAATGATCACCAAGTAGTGGGCTATGCTGATGACATTTTAATCGGACGTGGACCCTTCCTGCAAACCGTCTTGGAGCGTCTTCAACAGGCCATAAACCTTGTTGCAAAATGGTGCAAAGATAAAGGACTTAATGTCAACCCAGATAAAACTGAGGTAGTGGTCTTCACCAAGAAATACAAATGGGCCACTAACTTTGCCCTAAAACTTAATGGTCAGTCTCTTAATATATCAAAAGAGATGAAATACCTCGGAGTCATCTTTGACAGCAAACTGTCATGGAAGAGGCATCTTGAGAATAAAAGCCGAAAATTTATCAATGGACTCTGGCAGCTCAGAAGGGCCATTGGTAGAAATTGGGGACTAAAACCAGCCACAACTAAATGGTTGTACAATGCAGTTCTCAAACCTAGACTGCTGTATGCAGCTACTATATGGGGGGAGAGAACAGCACTCAGATCTGCAATCTCTCAATTAGAGAGGCTGAGAGGTCTTGTGCTGAGATGCGCCCTGGGAACGGCTAAGGCTTCGCCGACGGCTGCCCTAGGGGCTCTTCTGGGCATAGAGCCTTTGGCCCTCACGATTAAAGCAGAGGCAGCCAAAGGACTCCTCAGAGTTGAAAGAGGGGCGGAGGAAAGGGGGAAGACATTGGTAGCCAACTTCTATGGAGGCCTGCAAGACATGCCCATGGACAAGGTGACTACTGTCCACCTCTTTGACAAGAAATACAGGATCAGTCTTCCTTCAAAAGAAGACTGGACATCTCAAAAAGCTCAACTTCCCGCATCTGGAGAGGTCTGGTATACAGACGGCTCAAAGAATGCGGGAGGCTCAGGAGCCGGTGTCTACAGAAGGAGGGATGGAAAAGGACATACCATACCGCTCGGAGCGTACACGACTTTGCACCAAGCGGAGCTGCTGGCCATCATCCACTGTACACACTGGGCGGCCTCCTACAAATCCAGAGAGCATCTGTATATTTGTTCGGACAGTAGGAGTGCTTTAGAAGCCCTGGACGCACCTGTCAACAGATCCCAACTGGTGACGGAGTGCCACCATGCTCTGAATGAACTGGCTGGCTTCCGCTCTGTGACCTTACTATGGGTGCCAAGTCACATTGGCATCAGGGGAAACGAAGTGGCAGACAGACTTGCCAAGCAAGCAAGCAGGGAACGGTTCATTGGACCGAAGCCAATTGTTGGCATCTGCAACTCAGAATTCGTAAAGATAACCCGAGAGTGGATAGCCAAGAAACACGAAGAGGCCTGGAAGAATGCGCCGGGCTGTCGTGTAGCAAAAAGTTTTATTAAACCCCAAACGCTAGGAGACTGGGCTTCCCAAATCTCCAAGTTAAGGGGATGTCGGAGCTATAGCCTCCATCAAAAGCCGCTCGATCTCGCGGCTTCGAATGGCGCTGTAGTCAGGTGTCGATTTTTACGATAAACGTACTTCAAACATAAATTATAAATTTTACAGCTATATAGAGCTGTTGAAAGATACTTTCCCCCCTAGCTATAACTAAAATAAAGGTAATTATAATATTACGCTTGGCAGCAAATGTTTATTTTTTTAAAGAAATGTGAAATACGTCTCATATTCAATGAATCTATATCTACCGTAATGCTACACGCAACGTATTTCACATTTCTTTAAAAAAATAAACATTTGCTGCCAAGAGTAATATTGCAATTACCTTAATTTTAGTTATAGCTAGGGGGGAAAGTATTTTTCAACAGCTCTATGTAGCTGTAAAATTTGTAATTTATGTTTTAAGTACGTTTATCGTAGAAATCGACACCTGACTACAGCGCCATTCGAAGCCGCGAGATCGAGCGGCTTTTGATGGAGGCTATAGCTCCGACATCCCCTTAAGCAAGAGGAACGCAAGATTAGTGGCAGCTGTGATAACTGGCCACGGCGCGTTACTTAAATACAGACATATGATAGGACTAAGCGAAAGTCCAACATGTAGATTCTGTAAATTAGAGGATGAGACAACATTGCATATCATCTGCAAGTGCCCAGCCCTCATGGAGAGAAGAAGAACCCATCTTGGGGAATTCCTTCTGCAGTGTATAGACTTTACGGCAGAGGACATTCCAAGAATAATTTCCTTCTGGAATAATATCTTTGAATGAGCCCACCGTATCAGAGGGACGCCAAGGGACTACCCAAGCGCCCGGAGGCCTTATAGGCCCGACTCAATCAATAATAATAATGATAATATGCACTAAAATACATGAAAATGAGTGATTTTATGAGGTTTATGAGGCATGACTTTCACCAGCGGTCCTAGCCAATAATCTAAATACCACTATTCGAAAGCTCTCGAAAAATGAGATCTTTTGAGCGGTGTCAGATCAAAATCAATTGTGGCGTGATCGCCTTTTTTGATAATCAATATTTCCGGGTGTCCTATCTCTTCGAGATTTTAAAATTAAGATTCGTAACACATGTAAATAAATTCTAAAGATTATTTTGAATAAAGGTTGTATGTAATGTTTTTTCAAAAAAATCAATAGATTTTGAGATAAATATCTTTGAAAATAGCAATTTTTTTTAAAATTGAAAAATTTCTATTTTTTATGGTAGAATATCTTTTAATCAAAATATTGTCAACTCCTAATAATTTTTTTCTACTTTCTGGAAGATATTTCGAGTCAGTGTCAGCGCGCCAGGGTGTCATTGTGCCAGGGCCGCTAGAAAGGTCTGTTCGCGCGAGTTTGGGAGGGGGTCTGTCGCGACAAGAAGGCTTTCCAACTTGACTAAATTTACGCACTAAATTCAAATTTGGGCGCTGTTTAAGGAAATTTCTTTTGTCTGTGTTTACATCATAAAATCGCATGAGAGAAAATTCATGTTACTAGATGTACCTTGCTATAAATACTAATTTTATATATTATGTAATTATGCAGTAGCTAAGTAAATAAATCATAAAGAAATTATGAAATTAATAACGTGTTGAAAATAATGATTGCGTTAAGCTACATTTACATGGAATGATTCATATATACGTATATATATTTATATATTTATATAATGGTGTGGAAACATGGATGTAACGAATAAATACTGGAGAAAAATGGAGGATAGGATTTGTAAGTTATGTAATAACGATTTAGGCACACTTAAACATGTTTTGGAAGATTGGGAAAATACCAAGGATTTTATGGAGGAGTTACCAGGAGATAAATATAACAGAGTCGAAATGATAACAAAAAAAAACACAAAAAGTAAAGAATTTTTTTATTTAATCTTATAAATTACAAATTTTAAGCCTGAAATGTGTCGCATTGCATACCTCTCTACCATCTCTTCCGACTGATCTGTTTCGTCTGCATCTAGATTAAAATATAATTATTAAATATTTTTATTTATTTTTATAGTATATATTGGCAAAAAAAAGCAGCTGATATCAAATTAAAATAACGTTATGTATTTAAAATATCATATGTTATACTTTTAAAACAAACTATTTTGTCCATGCATTGATGCAGAATTATTGTATACATAAAAATGTAAATTATTCTACAATAGGTTTCTACTAAGGTATTTTTAAAAGCATGCAGCATTAAGTACTATATTATGTTTATTATTTAGGTAAGTGAGAATATTACACAAAAGAATTGGTTTGTATGAATCAAATATAAAAGATTCTTCTTATTTTTCACTAATTATATTATTTTTAATATTAATTAAGCATCTCCCAATCAAGTGCGGATTTATTTGGTTTGTATGATGATTATATATAAATATATATATATATATATATACATATATGTATATACTGAATCGTTTTCATTACATGATAAAATTGTATTATATTCTTAACAATTACGATTACTGCAATAGCATAATAGTAAATTTTAATTATAAAAATAATCTTTGCTAAAAAATAAATTCGCACATTTATGAGTGAATTTTTGTGGCTTATAAAAGCTAACGATTACTCGGTTGATACTATTTTTCACTTACGTAGTTAACAACAAAAGTTGTGCCTATTTATTCAAAACTTTTGGCAACTTAAATTGAATGAAGATATAACCCCTTGAATTTTGTTGGAAATTTGTGACTTACTTAATTTTAATTATCTATAAATATAAATAAAAAGACACGATTCATTACAATGTAAAATTATGCATATTTAAATATAATAATTGATATAATATATAAAATATATAAATATATAAATATATATAAGTATATGAATAAATCCATGTAAATGTAGCTTAACGCAATCATTATTTTCAACACGTTAATAATTTCATAATTTCTTTATGATTTATTTACTTAGCTACTGCATAATTACATAATATATAAAATTAGTATTTATATCAAGGTATATCTAGTAACATGAATTTTCTCTCATGCGATTTTATGATATAAAGACAGACAAAAGAAATTTGCTTAACGAGCGCACAAATTTGAATTTAGTGCGTAAATTTAGTCAAGTTGGAAAGCCTTCTTGTCGTGACAGACCCCCTCCCAAACTCGCGCGAACAGACCTTTCTAGCGGCCCTGGCACAATGACACCCTGGCGCGCTGACACTGACTCGATATTTCCAGCCTATTCTCAAAAGTTGGTGCGATTTACAATTTTCATCATACCACTTGTACTAAATAATAATAATGGATCTAAAATTCAATGTAACGCTTTAAATGCAGATGCAAAATTGTTTGTAGATAAAATAAATATTAACCAAGTATAATAACATACACTTTTCCTAATATCTATATGATATACATTGAGTTAAAAATTAGATACATTAATTATTGCATTTTTTAAGATAATTCTATTAGACAGTAATGGCAAAAGAGAATTAAAATTTTAAGTGGTAATGTAAAATACGAATTACATTTGAAAAGTTTTTCCAAAATTAATAATTTAGGAGAATTTGATATCCGAAAAATACATCAAATTTAAATGTTATTGATATTAATGCAATTTCAAAATGCATGGATATATAAGTGAGTAGAAAATGTATATTTATATAAAACAATATTTTAAATAAACGAATATGTATTTATTAGAAACAGAAGGTTATTTAAGGAATGAATTTGTTTATAATAATCAATTTAAAGATGTGGACTCCGTACGGGAGAAATGAAAGAAACAGGTTATTATTTTTATACCGCTAAAATGTTATAGATCCTTCTTTAAAATTAATACAAAAATTTATTTATTTAAGAAGAAAGTTTCATTACTTTAAAAATACAAAATATTAATGACATAGAACTGTTCAATGATCCTTTGCCATTAAGAATTAATTTTAGGAGGGGAAGTTCTATTTAGATCCGTTTAAAATAATGCAAAATTTTAATAAGTAGTTACTAAATACTACAATTTAGTAAGTACATGCACCTTACCATTTTTGGTAAGTTAATTTTTCATTAACATTTATAATTATTAAAATATAAATTTAATTTTTAAATGAATTCATAGAGTTTAAAATTTACAATTAATATTTAATATGTATCCATTTTTTTATCATTTTTATTCTTATTCCATTACATTAAATTTTGGTAAATTTTTTTATTTATAAATTATAATCATATTTAAAATAAACTAAATTTTTGGTATAATACCCAACGCGCTATAACAGTACCGCCAAGATGTTGTGTAGATCTGTTTAATTTCTAAGGTGTCCATGGTAGTAATAAAAAAATAATAGAATTGGAAAGATTATTTTAAATATATTAATTACGAATAACCTTTTTCAAAATTAAAAATATGGGCTTGGCACGCGTGGAGTGGCGAAGCCCCCCTAGTATATGGGGTATTCCACGGGAAGTGGTCCGATCAAAATTTTAAAATGCACCAAATTTTGGGTACACTTTGCAAATGTTTTTCAGAATACAGAAAAAAATTTTTAGGTACTGGAATCTATTTGCTCAAAAGTTATTCTAACCTCAAAAAGTGAATTTTTCCATATTTTTTTCAACACCAGCTGGGTTTACCGCTATATAACTCAAAATTTATCAACTTTTACTATAGAACATTATATGTAACATTCGTTGCTAATTATATCTAGAATTTATTCTTCTGGGTTAGAATTTCTAATGTCAAGGTCAATGTTACATAAACTACATGTCAATATTCAACTTGAAAAAAGTGTAAGTGCGCCACCTTTGATTTTTTCATCCAAAAATCTAAAAGAAAGCTTGGAGCAATACCTTTCAAATGGTCTGTAGCATTTTTATGGCCTCCAATTCTGTAAAAAGTTATGACAATTTAAAGAAACACGAAATTTTTTTAAAAATTTAAATGAGAATTACCATGTTAATTTTTGTGAATTTTTTGTCTTTCTTTAAATTGTCATAACTTTTTACAGAATTGGAGGCCATAAAAATGCTACAGACCATTTGAAAGGTATTGCTCCAAGCTTTCTTTTAGACTTTTGGATGAAAAAATCAAAGGTGGCGCACTTACACTTTTTTCAAGTTGAATATTGACATGTAGTTTATGTAACATTGACCTTGAGATTAGAAATTCTAACCCGGAAGAATAAATTCTAGATATAATTAGCAACGAATGTTACATATAATGTTCTATAGTAAAAGTTGATAGATTTTGAGTTATATAGCGGTAAACCCAGCTGGTGTTGAAAAAAATATGGAAAAATTCACTTTTTGAGGTTAGAATAACTTTTGAGCAAATAGATTCCAGTACCTAAAAATTTTTTTCTGTATTCTGAAAAACATTTGCAAAGTGTACCCAAAATTTGGTGCATTTTAAAATTTTGATCGGACCACTTCACGTGGAATACCTCATATGTATTATAACTGTAAGCGAGTTACCGATCAGGTGAGTAACGGAAAAGAGTATAGAGAAGGATGCGCGCGCAGGAACGCGCGAGTATCGTGCGCGAGGAGAAGAAAGGTATGAAGTTCGCGCGCGCACGGTGAAACAACGTGGTCTCGAAGCCGTTACAACTCTTTTTATAAGAAAAAGAACTAGAGTGTCGGTGTGTTTAGTGTGCTGGTGTGAGCCAGTTCTCCCCACCAACCACCACGTCAGCGTGCGGAGTAGCACGCCCCGCCGTTCCATAAAGTAATAGGAGGAAAGGGGTCGTCAGCCGTTCCGGTCATTGGAGTGAGAGAGAGAGGTAGAGACGAGGCCAAGCTCTCTCAGTCGTCCATCCCCTTTCCCCGCCGTACGAATTCCGGAGATCCGCGGTAAGTGGTGCACCACATACAGACCCGCGTGTCTTGTAATTTAGTATCCCGATTTACCTGGTACGGTCCAGGAGAGGAAGCTTTCCTCTTTCCCCCCTCTCGTGACAAATCCCGCCCGGGTAGATAGGTCGGTGGTTCGCGGGAGCCACTTCACGAGAGAACACGGCGTGACGTAGTAGCCATCAGATTAAGCAACCGATCATTCCCGGATCAGTTGCTAATTACTCGACCGTTAATAAGTTTTAACGAATAGTTTTCGCACTGACCTCGGGGGTAGTCATCGGTACGACTCTCCTTTAATTGTTAATGTTAATTTATTATTCTTTAATTGTTTATTTAATAAATTGACTCGACGAGACGATCTTTTTCGCCGACTAACATAATATCTCGATTGTTGATAACGTATTATCGGTCATAGTTCTATCCCACGAATACCGCCCTCTCCGGCGTATATCCTGGTTGGCAATTTTGGGCATAGGGCCCAACACACTAAAGCTAAACGAAGTGTTTGGCGTTGTTAATTGCATGGGAATCAAAGTGATTCGTAGGACTGTACTCTTAGGTTGGTAAGTTGGGACAGATTGGGCGTAACCTATCCGGGGGGCCTTACTTTCCCCAGTACCCACCCCGTTACAACTGGCGCCCAATACGGATGGATTTGGGATAAAGGACTTCGGAAAAAATAACAAGCACGATATAGTTGTTCAATTGTTAATAATATCGTTAATTAACAATTGGATAACTCGCAAACAATACCGAGGTCAGCAGTCGCGTTTGGAAATTGTAAAGTTTATTTCGGTACTCTTTCGTTCCCTCTCGAGACGGGATTTGCTTATTAACAAATAAAATTGTTACAAACGGATAAAAATTTTTTTATAACAAATAAAATTTTTTTTTATTTCTCTCGTCTCGAATACTTAGTAGTAGATAAAGGAAATTGGTTCCTGGTCGAAAATAGGTGACGCCACTAGAAACAGGTTGCACTAATAGGAAATTTTGTGGGTTTTCGAACGGAATCGATAGACCGACCGGCGTTACCTGGAAATTGAATAGCTTGGACCAAACCAAGTAACTAACGCCACCTATAGGAACGAAAGAACTTGAGACAGCGCAACATAACCTGGTGGCAATTAATCGGTCAAAATAAATTATTTGTAAGTGTATGCAAGGTTTAACTGGTTTTTGCTGGCACAAAACAGGAAGCCTATAACCTGGCTAAGACCTTTACAAATTGTATTATAGGTTATATTTTTGTAAGAGGTCAAGCGCACGGTAACTTTAATTATTTAATTTAATTATTAATGATTTATTAATTATTTATTATACAGTACCATTAAGTTAGCGCAAGGTAAGAGCCAGACAGTAGTTTATTGAAAAATTTAATAGTAAATTTGTTAAAATGATTTAAACTCTGTAGTGCTTCCTTGGTCAAAGTAAGGCAGGACTTACTTTCAGCATCCGGTTTGTGCTTTAGCAGTTAGCTTAGGTAGAAGCAAAATCCAGTTACGCGGATTGGACATTTGGCAAGTAACGCCAAATTTAAATAATTGACAACACATAACCTTGCACACAAATAGTGCGTCGAGCCAGCGAGGCTACATATTGTTAAACGTACAAACGACACTACAAATGAAGATGGCCGCTCAGCAGAAAGATGTCGATAGTCAGATTGACGCATGGGTCGAGACCCTCACCCGGGAGCAAATCGAATTACACCTTGACGGCTTAAACCTAAAATCGGCAGGCTCGATATGTAAGAAAGCCGAACGACTCCACCAGTGGCTATTAGGGAACTACTCGGCCCAGGAGGTTAACCAGGAGGAGGATTAAGCCACAGCAGTTTGCAGCCGTCTTTAACGGAGAAACAGGTGGCTGCAGATGCTAAGAGTACATCAGGACGAGGAGTCTGATGAACTTAGCCCAGACCAAGAAATATATCTGGTACTGCGGGAGAACGCTGCGGTTAATGACAACCTGCATAGGACGGTGCAGGAGTTCAATGACGTAGAACTAGACGAAACGACGTCAGTCGCGACCAACTCAGAGTCACAAACTGAACAAGCTGAAAAATGGCTATCATTGGTCTCAGACGAGGGAAACACATTTAGAACCCCTCGATCGTTCTCCCAGACCTTGGTGGAGCTTATTCAAAAAGTTAATAACCTTACGAAGAAGGTGCATAAGCTAATGTCCGAGTGCTCTTAAACCGCTCACAGAACGAGATTGGACGGTGCCAACCAATCTCACCATGTGTACTTAAAGGACACATATACGTGTCATGGCCCTGACGTGAGCGAAATAAATGAGGCGCAAGTAGATGGCGAGCAACAACGCACAAGCGCCCTAAGATAAAGCCTGATGGAGCTTGGAAGGGGAGGAATGCGCGCGAATCTCAGAGGATTCCTCAAGCGCGCATCTCGCCAAACAACAGCCGGACATTTTCGACACCAAGCTACTCTATGTCATCGAGGTTGAATGGAATACCTCGGGACGTTGGCGGCATTGTTAGGAAGTGGCAAATCAAGTTCTGTGGCGACAAGAGCCAGAGCATTGATGCCTTCCTAATCAGGATCGAGGATTGCAGGAACCTGGCTAACCTGTCAGAAGATGAGTTACTGCCGTCACTCTCAGAACTGCTGACAGACACTGCCGCCACGTGGTACAAGAATGAAAAACATAAGTGGCACTCCTGGCAAGATTTCGTGGCTTCGGCTAATTGTTGGTACGGAATGAGTCAACGTTTCCAGCAGAGGATCATCGCCGAGTCCAACGTACGCACTCAAGGTCCAGATGAACCTTGTTAGGGATTATATGACGTGCTCCATCGCAATAATGCGAAAGATAGTCCCTACGCCGACTGAAGCACAGCAGCTCGATCATCTATATCGGAACATGATGCCACAGCTTCAACGGCTGTTCAAGAGAGCGGAAGTGAGCTCAATCGAACAAATGCTAGACCTCGCCACGGAAGCGGAACAGACGATAGAAGGCGAAAAAGTCTATTGTCCACCACCTACGGAGAAAGGGTCTCTGCTTCCCGAAATGGAGTATAAGCCGAAGCGGAAAAAGGGTTCTCCAAAGGCTAAGGCAGCGGCCGCTGAGGTAACCTCAGCCAAACCAAGCGAGCCTGACGTCGTCGACCGCATCGCCAAGATACTGGAGGATGCGCTGCGGCCCATCGTCACACAATTGTCGTCGACGGCTCGGCAGTCCCGGAGGTGAGCCCAAGGTCCGGCTCTCTGAAGAAAGGCTCGCCGGTAAACCGGTCTCCGAAGAGGAGGAGGTTCGGCAGGCATAATGGCCCGAGCAAGAGCTCCGGATATAGGCAGGAGAAGTAGAGTGCTAGTCCACCGAGGAAAAAAAGGAAGGAACAGCCGAAGAATCGAATGGGCTCGACCTTCGGCACAACTAAGCCTATTACTTGCGGTGGCTGTGGGAAGATTGGTTATTCCCGCAGGTACTGTCCGGTGTGCTCGGGAAACGCCAAGGGGAGCAGTTAATCGGGACGGAAACCGCGACCCAACAGCTTGAGTCCCCGCTCAAGACGGTCCAGAGTGGAGCGGAAATGGGTCTCAAAAGGAGGAACGGTCCCAAGAAGCCAGCAAACCAACCTCATCCTATAAACCAGAGGATGAGAGTCATTGGTCCATGAGATAGCGGACGCAACCGGGGCGAAAAGAGACGAGCTGTGAGCGCTAGTAAGCAAAGTGCTGTCCAATACTTCTCCCGAAATCGGGCGAACCCAACTCATCGAGCATTCGATTGACGTGGGATCAGCCCGTCCGATAAAGCAGAAGTATTACCCAGTGTCGGAGAAGATCCAGGAGATTCACCGCCAAGTCCGAGAAATGCTAGATTTAGAGATCATAGAACCCTCGGACAGCGGTTGGTCAAGTCTCGTGGTGATTGTACGCAAGGAGAACGGATCACGTCGGTTTTGCATTGACTTTAGGAAAGTCAATGCACTAACGAAACCAGACGCTTATTCCCTCCCGTTCATGCAGGATATCTTGCACAAGCTCAAGAGATGTCAATACATTAGTACTCTGGACATGAAGTCGGCGTACTATCAAATACCTCTCCAGAAGGAGTCGCGTACGTATACGGCTTTCACAGTCCCGGGGATGGGACTTATCAGTTTAAGTGGATGCCATACGGATTGGCATACGCTGGCGCGCCCTTCTAACGCATGATTGACCAAGTTACTGGTCCTGATCTCGAGCCCAATGCCTTTTCTTACCTCGATGACATTATTATAGCCACCGAGACATTTGAAGGGCACAAGAAGTATCTCGAGACAGTGCTGAAAAGACTGACCGAAGCTAACTTGACAGTAAATAAAGACAAGTGTGTCTTTTGTCAAGATGAGGTTAGATATCTTGGCGTGCTGGTCAACAGGGATGGAATTCGTCCCGACCCAGCCAAGACAGAGCCTATAAGGATTTATCCGGCTCCCAAGAACCTCAAACAGCTTCGACGGTTCCTCGGCATGGCATCGTGGTATCGGCGTTTTATACCGGATTACGCCATGATTGCCGAACCGCTTACCCCTCTCACGAAGAAGAACCAAGTGTACGAGTGGTTAGATGAACAGGAGCAAGCCTTTCAGCAGTTGAAGGCCCTGATCATGACTGCTCCAACGTCCCAGTGCAGATGGACTGTTTAGCCTGCACACGGACGCGAGCGATACCGGTATAGGAGCCGTGCTCATCCAGGAGATAGACGGAGAGGAAAGAGTCATTGAGTTTGCCAGTCGCATTCTCACAGCACCCGAAAAGAATTATAGCATGCGAAAGAGAATGCTTGGCCGTGGTCTGGGCTATTAGTAAGTTCAGACCTTACATCGAAGGGTACCACTTCAAAGTGATAACGGATCACAGTAGTCTTCGCTGGTTGTGTAATATGAGAAATTCAACCAGCCGATTTGTGAGATGGGCTCTAGAGCTTCAAGGTCATGACTTTGTCGTCGAGCACAGAAAAGAGGCTCTGCATCACGTTCCCGATGTCCTATCTCGCATGTATGAAGACGACGTGTATACAGTAGCAGCAATGTCGTGGGCTCAAACTACTGAGGATCCTTGGTGCCTAGACTGGATCAAGAACGTTTCCAATAGACCTCGTAATTTCTCCGACTGGAAACTAGAAACAAGGAATTAGAGGAAGTGACTGATGACGAGCAAGCATGGAAGCTGGTCGTACCCGTACAGAATCGTCACTCTATTCTGAGAGAGTGTCACGATGACCCCTCAGCTGGCCATCTCGAAAGAGAAAACTATTATTGGACACGGTTCAGGCGATGTCAAGTGTGCCAGCAATGTAAGGTCAAGCAACGTGCTCCTTTAGGGTTAATGGGTCACCGTCAATCGGACAGACCATGGCAGGTGGTAGCAGGAGATATCACCGGCCCGCTTCCACGCTCTAGCCGAGGATACGAATACATCCTAGTATTCCAGGATTTATTCACGCGCTGAATTGAAGCAATCCGAATAAGAAAAGCTAACGCAAAGACGATAGTCCGCGAGCTTCACGAACGAGTGATTAAGCCGGTTCGGTACCCCGGAAGTATTTCATTCGGACAACGGGACCGAGTTTAAAAATAAACTTATTGATGAATACCTCGAAACTGAGGGAATGTATCATACGACGACTCCCTCTTATCACGCACAGGCCATTCTTGTCGAGAGGGCCAATCGGACCCTTAAGGCAATGGTAGTGTCGTATATCCAGAATAAGTACAGCGACTGGGACGACAAGCTGCCAGAGTTAGTCTTTGCACTAAACACAGCGGTGCAAAGTTCTACTGGATGGAGTCCGGCTATGCTGAACTACGGTCGCCAACCCGAGGCGCCTAGTACAGCTCGTCGAGAGCAAGACCGGCTTGCCCAGCAACAGTTTGAGTTCCGGAGACTGCAAGATTGGAACGACAAAATCAAACAGTTACCAAGACTGCAGGAGAACGCAAATCGTCAGTCGGCTGCCAGTAAAGACAGGCAAGCCGAAATCATCATGACGAAGACCAGCGGAATTCGAGGTAGGAAATCTGGTGTGGAAACGCAACCGGATCCTCTCGTCCAGCGCACAAGGTATCACGGCAAAGCTTGCTCCGGAGTAAGCAAGGCCATACCTGCTCATCAGTAGGAAAGGTATGAATACATATGTCATACAAGATGATCAAGGGGACCAAGAAGTATCTCACATCGAGTATCTGAAGAGATACATCACCGAAAATGATGCTGACTCAACCGATGAAGAGCGAAGGTCGAGGGACCAACAGGTAAAATGCGACCCGCCTGTAGCGAGCGAGACCTCCCCTACGAGGGAGTATAATGCGAGCGAGTCACCCGGCAAAAGAACTCGGTGTAAACCGCGTGAGACGTCGCTTACGTCCTTAGATAGGGCCCGCGCTCCCAAACGACCACGTGGTCGTCCCCGGAAAGCGAATGCGACCGTGCGACGCCAATCCTCAGTAAGGCAGCATATGGATGCACAGCCAAAAACTGTTCCCCTTAGACGAGGACGAGGGCGTCCTCATAGGCCAAAACCCAAATAAAAAACAGTATCGTTTGAAACGATGGGCCATAATCTGAGATCTTAATTTTTGTTGCAGATGATCATTGAGGTTGACCAGGAAGCCCTGTATTGCGCGGGGCGAGTGCCGGGGCAGCCCCAGCTTGCCGCGCATATACCACGCGACCGAGAGAACGCCCCGTTAATTATTGTCGGGCACCTCCGTGTAAACCACTGCAAATCAATATTGATTATTTTTTTTAATATAACGGTCGCATTATTTTAATGATAAATCAACCTGTAATTTTCATTCCGATTCCCGATTTTCCCGCCGCGTGGGAGATCGTCCAATTTCCGCTACCGTGTCCCGACGGGTTAAATTATTAACCAATGGCGACGATGAAGACGCGTTCTTCGGGCCGTCGTCCCTGTTAGAAATAATAAATAAATTGTAAGTGGTATTAGGACGAAATATCACCTTACAGTATGTATGTATATATGTATGTATGTATGTAATCATGTATCTAAGATAATTCAGTCAATTTTTGACCGATTTAGTTGAGATTTACAGGATAACTTCATTATAATGTAATGAGATAATGGTCCTATCTCCAGACATATAGCACAGAAACAGTTTAATTTATGGCATTTTTTAATTGCTTAAAAAGTCATGTAGCATTATCTTGAAATGTATTAATCTTACATAAATACTATATACGGACGAAATGTTTGTCTCAAAATAATAAAAGTTTTTGCTATTCTATACTAAAAATTCAGAATAATATTTTCAAGGATCAATAAGGAAAAACGGTTAATAAAACTAAATGTATCGTTTATACAGAAAAATTTTTAATAAACGGAGTGTTTGTTTTAAAATAACAAATCTTTTTCCTTTTGTACAATTAACGCTCAGAACAATATTTTTGAAAGTAAATATACATAAACGGTTGAAACCATGAAAAAAGTACTGAAAATCACGTTTTTTGGTAAAAAATCATAATGTATTATTCGTACACAAAAATTTTAAACAAATGAAATGTTCGTCTTCAAATAATAAAACTTTGTTCTATTTTACACTTTACGCTTAGAATAATGTTTTCAAAGATAAAAAAGAAAAACTGTCAAAATAACGAAAAATTACACAAAATCACGTGTTTTCACAATAAAACTAAGTATATCATAGCGCGTGTGAATTTTGACATGATCCGAAAGCGAAGATAATAAGCACATAATCTAAAGTCATGTTTTTATTACTATCTCATTTGATGTATATTATATTTTGTAATATTAGGCCAAAAATCCCAAGTTTTGAGAAAATGAATCAAAGTTTAATTGTTGCGTCAGGTATTGTACCAAACACTCACAAACGCTTACACGGTCGTAACTTATATGCAAGAAGCTTTGCGAAGCTTTTTGCATGCCTTGTATCGCGTAGCGTAGCAATGCAAGGTGCGGAGGAGTTCTGGCTCGAATGCGTCGCAAAGCATTAAGGGCGCACAAGCGAACTAGTTGTGATTTTCGCAGACGAATGTAAATGCCTGTAAAGTAAGAGTTGTTACTAAATGATAAATTAATTTTTTTTTCTATTTTAATGTCGCTCTTTTTATGCTCCCAAACCGGCGCGAATCAGCGACGGAGGTCATACGGTGTCTTGGTGAAGAAAGCACATGTTGAGAATACATTCGCCAGTGGTGTTTGTATCAATCGGCCAGGGCCGGGAATCGAATAAATCTATCTACTCCTCTTATCCATATTCAAGTTTGTACAATAATATAATATTAACATTAACATTGACACCGAGCTATTAAAAAATTAATAAATTTTAATATCTAAGTTTTCTTCGGGGTTTTATATCTGGGAGCTTTATATCTGTATTTATTTAATTAGTTAGATATATATATATATATATATATATATATATATATATACACAAACTTACAGACATATATACGCAGATATATATTTGTATAAATACCAAAAATTAGATGTACATTGGTTTCGATGATACTTGTGTAATCCATACTTATTAATATATAATATTATATTATATCTCTATTTGACACCAAGCTTACCAAAAGTTAATAAATTTCAATATTTATCTCTATCTGGGAGCTTTATATCTGTATTTATTTATTTAGTTAGATATAGATAAGAACAGACAGTCATATACTCGCAAATATATATTTATATATAGATAAAATAATTAGATATACATAAGTTACGATGACTCTTGTGTAATCCATATTTAGTAATATATAATATTATATTATCTCTCTATGTGTCACCAAGCTTACTAAAGTTTAATAAATATCAATATTTATCTCTATCTGGGAGCTTTATATCTCTATTTATTTAATGCGTTAGATATAGATAGACTTACTATAAATATATAACTTCAGACATATAACCAATATTTTTGTATATACCAAAATTAGATCTACATAGTTTCATGATACTTTCTATCATATTTAGTATATATATATATATATTATCTCTTTGCTCGTCACCATCTATACCATTAACGGTTTTTTACTTACACCCCACCACCTATGTTTGGTGAAAGAATCAATATTTATCTCTATCTGTGAGCTTTATATCTGTATTTATTTATTTCTTGGAAATAGATATAAACTCACAGTCATATAAACGCAAATATATATTTGTATAAATAAAATAATTAGATCTACATAGGTATCGATGATACTTGAATAATCCATATTTAGCAATATATAATAATATATTATTTCTCTATTTGTCGCCAAGCTTAGTAAAGGTTAATAAATATTAATATTTATCTCTATCTGTGAGCTTTATATCTGTATTTATTTATTATTTAGAAATAGATATAAACTTACAGTCATATACACGCAAATATATTTGTATAAATAAAATAATTAGATCTACATAGGTATCGATGATACTTGTGTAATCCATATTTAGTAATATATAATATTATATTATTTCTCTATTTGTCACTAGGCTTACTAAAGGTTAATAAAAATCAATAATTATCTCTATCTGGGAGCTTTATATCTATATTTATTTAGTTAGATATACATATAAACCTACAGTCGTATACACGCAAATACATATTAGTATAAATAAAATAATTAGATCTACATAGGTATCGATGATACTTGTGTAATCCACATTTAGTAATATATAATATTAAAATATTTCTCTAGTTGACACCGAGCTTCCCAAATTTAATAAATATCAATATTTATCTCTATCTGTGAGCTTTATATGTGTATTTATTTATTTCTTGGAAATAGATATAAACTCACAGTCATATAAACGCAAATATATATTTGTATAAATAAAATAATTAGATCTACATAGGTATCGATGATACTTGAATAATCCATATTTAGCAATATATAATAATATTATTTCTCTATTTGTCGCCAAGCTTAGTAAAGATTAATAAATATTAATAGTTATCTCTATTTGGGTGCTTTGTATTTGTATGAATTCACTTAGTCAGATATAGATATAAACTTACAGTCATATACACGCAAATATATATTTGTATAAATACCGAAAATTAGATCTACATAGGTTTCGATGATACTTGTATAATTCATATTTAGTAATGTATAAAATTATATTATATATCTAATTGTCACCAAGCATTCTAAAGGTTAATAAATATCAATATTTATCTCTATTTAGGAGCTTTATATCTGTATTTATTTACTTAGTTATATATAGATATAATAAGACAGCCATATACTCGCAAATATAAATTTGTCTAAATAAAATAATTAGATCTACATAGGTATCGATGATACTTGTGTTATCCATATTTAGTAATGTATAATATTAAAATATTTCTCTACTTGACACCGAGCTTCCCAAATTTAATAAATATCAATATTTATCTCTATCTGTGAGCTTTATATGTGTATTTATTTATTTCTTGGAAATAGATATAAACTCACAGTCATATAAACGCAAATATATATTTGTATAAATAAAATAATTAGATCTACATAGGTATCGATGATACTTGTGTAATCCATATTTTAATTTATAATATAATATTATTTCTCTATTTGACACGGAGCTTACCAAAAGTTAATAAATATCAATATTTATCTTAATCTGGGAGCTTTATATCTGTATTTATTTATTTAGCTAGATATAGATATAAACTGACAGTCATATACACGCAAATATATATTTGTATAAATAAAATAATTAGATCTACAAAGGTATCGATGATACTTGTGTAATCCATATTTAGTAATGTATAATATTATATTATTTCTCTATTTGACACCGAGCTTACAAAAAGTTAATAAATATCAATATTTACCTCTATCTGGGAGCTTTATATCTGTATTTATTTATTTAGTTAGATATAGATATAAACTGACAGTCATATACACGCAAATATATATTTGTATTAATAAAATAATTATATCTACATAGGTATTGATGATACTTGTGTAATCCATATTTAGTAATGTATAATGTTATATTTCTCTATTTGACACCGAGCTTACAAAAAGTTAATAAATATCAATATTTATCTTAATCTGGGAGCTTTATATCTGTGTTTTGACACGGAGCTTACCAATAGTTAATAAATATCAATATTTAACTCTATCTGGGTGCTTTATATCTGTATTAATTTAATTAGTTAGATATAGATATAAACTGACAGTCATATACACGCAAATATGGGTGAAAATCTTCTAACGTGCACATTTGTGTAATAGTGAAATATATCCCATTATATCATATATAAATTACGAATAATATATTCTAAGTACAATATATGTATTTAATGTAAGTCAGGCCGTGAAAACTTGATAAAAGTTGATTTTATTGCCAAGTTTAAGTTGCTTAAAGTTTGAAATGTAACGTCCCCTGACTGTAACAAGGCCATAATCGCATATTAACTGGTGCGATTATAGGCGTATTTCTTTATTTCAAAAACGGGTTCAAAACTTAATTGTTCATTTTGATAGCCACAATTAAAATCAAGTTGAAAATCCTAACATTTACTGATTTTTGAAGTGCAATGAACTTGCTGAACTTTGTAACAAACTTGTTATTAATAATAGCTGTGTTATGATCAATGTCTTTAAAATTAATTGTAAACATAAAACATTTTTCTGACCAGGTGAAATTGTTAACTTTTGGTTTACTTTAGAGGTAAAAATTTTATTTTTAATATGTCATGATGTTAAGCAAAAAATACGGGCATATTTTTGTGGTAATTCAGCGGTTACCTTTTTTAATGTAATTCCTCCGGTAGAGTATAATTGGAAAACTAATAAATTTTCTAAAACCAATTCATAGAGTAAATTTCAGATAAATAACTACATAAAAACAGTATTATTCCGATGTGGAAATTTTGAATGTTAACGTAATAAAATTTAAAAAACAATCTATGTAATCTCCCCTGGCATGTAACATCCCCTGTCCAAATTTCTTTTATAACAAATAATCGATGCTGATCATTACATGCTTTACTGTTTTGACTAAAAATAAACATTATTTCTTAACAATTGTTTTCTCCATTCAAAGGAACTATGCGAGTTCATCAATGGAAATGGAGTAGATGTGAGCCCCAAAAAATTAATTTTAATGAAGGAAGTTGTTACGAATTTAATTTGAATAGACAATGTGAACATTATCAATTAGGGTCGATCTCGTACGAAAATATAACTCAGAAAAAGAGTAAAATTGTTATTTACGATAAAAGAAGTCACTACTAAAAGAATAGTAAAAATATATAATTTATATTACAAATATAAAAATTATGTTAAATTGATTATATGGAAATATTGCATATATTTTATAATGGAAGAATATGATAATTAATTTTTTATTGTTATTATCAATTAGGTATAGTTATATTCAATGTATACTCAATAAAATATGTTTATTAAAACTTCTATATATTTATCTAATCGGGAGCTTATATCTGTATTATTATTTAGCTTAGATATAGCATATAAACGACGTCATAGTATCCACGCAAAATATATATTTGTATAAATAATAATAGATCTACAAAAGTTATCGAATGATACTTGTGTAATCTATTTAGTAATGTATAATATTTATATTATTTCTCTATTGAAACCGAGCTTACAAAAAGTTAATAAAAATATATCAATATTTACCTCTATCTGGAGCTTTCTATCTGTTGTTCATTTATTAGCTAGATATAGATATAATGACAGGTCATATTACACGCAAATATATATTTGTATAAATAAAATAATTAGATCTACATAGGTATCGATGATACTTGTGTAATCCATATTTAGTAATGTATAATGTTATATTATTTCTCTATTTGACACGGAGCTTACCAATAGTTAATAAATATCAATATTTAACTCTATCTGGGTGCTTTATATCTGTATTAATTTAATTAGTTAGATATAGATATAAACTGACAGTCATATACACGCAAATATGGGTGAAAATCTTCTAACGTGCACATTTGTGTAATAGTGAAATATATCCCATTATATCATATATAAAATTACGAATAATATATTCTAAGTACAATATATGTAATTTAATGTAAGTCAGCCGTGAAACTTGATAAAAGTTGATTTTATTGCCAAGTTTAAGTTGCTTAAAGTTTGAAATGTAACGTCCCCTGACTGTAACAAGGCCATAATCGCATATTAACTGGTGCGATTATAGGCGTATTTCTTTATTTCAAAAACGGGTTCAAAACTTAATTGTTCATTTTGATAGCCACAATTAAAATCAAGTTGAAAATCCTAACATTTACTGATTTTTGAAGTGCAATGAACTTGCTGAACTTTGTAACAAACTTGTTATTAATAATAGCTGTGTTATGATCAATGTCTTTAAAATTAATTGTAAACATAAAACATTTTTCTGACCAGGTGAAATTGTTAACTTTTGGTTTACTTTAGAGGTAAAAATTTTATTTTTAATATGTCATGATGTTAAGCAAAAAATACGGGCATATTTTTGTGGTAATTCAGCGGTACCTTTTTTTAATGTAATTCCTCCGGTAGAGTATAATTGGAAAACTAATAAATTTTCTAAAACCAATTCATAGAGTAAATTTCAGATAAAATAACTACATAAAAACAGTATTATTCCGATGTGGAAATTTTGAATGTTAACGTAATAAAATTTAAAAAACAATCTATGTAATCTCCCCTGGCATGTAACATCCCCTGTCCAAATTTCTTTTATAACAAATAATCGATGCTGATCATTACATGCTTTACTGTTTTGACTAAAAATAAACATTATTTCTTAACAATTGTTTTCTCCATTCAAAGGAACTATGCGAGTTCATCAATGGAAATGGAGTAGATGTGAGCCCCAAAAAATTAATTTTAATGAAGGAAGTTGTTACGAATTTAATTTGAATAGACAATGTGAACATTATCAATTAGGGTCGATCTCGTACGAAAATATAACTCAGAAAAAGAGTAAAATTGTTATTTACGATAAAAGAAGTCACTACTAAAAGAAATAGTAAAAATATATAATTTATATTACAAATATAAAAATTATGTTAAATTGATTATATGGAAATATTGCATATATTTTATAATGGAAGAATATGATAATTAATTTTTTTATTGTTATTATCAATTAGGTATAGTTATATTCAATGTATACTCAATAAAATATGTTTATTAAAACTTTCTATCCCTATTACAAAATCTCACGTGAGAAATTGATTTTTTATTATTTAGCAAATTTAAACACCTCTCCAATTGAAATATCACATGAGATTTTGGCATGAAATCTCACTTGAGATCTCACGTGAGATTTTGTATTAGGGATGTATTCAAGATGTTTATGTTTTATATATCAAAATATATGTAATTACCTTGGAATGTAAAAACTAAAAATCTTCAATACGTTGAGTAAATCAACTGATTCTGTATGCCCACTGTAAACAGGTACTCTAGAAACTGTAATTGGTCCAGAGAAACCAAAAATATATAATTTTTTTCATTTTGTTTTCTTGCATATCACAACGTCAAATGTTCACGTTAGATGATTTTCACCCATATATATTTGTACAAATAAATAATTAGATCTACATACGTATCGATGATACTTGTGTAATCCATATTTAGTAATATATAATAATATATAATTTCTCTATTTGACACCGAGCTTACAAAAAGTTGATAAATATTAATATTTACCTCTATCTGGAAGCTTTATATCTGTATTTATTTATTTAGTTAGATATAGATATAAACTTACAGTCATATACACGCAAATATATATTTGTACAAATAAAATAATTAGATCTACATAGGTATCGATGATACTTGCGTAATCCATATTTAGTAATGTATAATGTTATATTATTTCTCTATTTGACACGGAACTTACAAAAAGTTAATAAATATCAATATTTACCTCTATCTGGGAGCTTTATATCTGTGTTTATTTATTTAGTTAGATATAGATATAAACTTACAGTCATATACACGCAAATATATATTTGTACAAATAAAATAATTAGATCTACATAAGTATCGATGATACTTGTGTAATCCATATTAGGTAATATATAATAATGTATAATTTCTCTATTTGACACCGAGCTTACAAAAAGTTAATAAATATTAATATTTACCTCTATCTGGGAGCTTTATATCTGTATTTATTTATTTAGTTAGATATAGATATAAACTTACAGTCAGATACACGCAAATATATATTTGTACAAATACAATAATTAGATCTACATAGGTATCGATGATACTTGTGTAATCCATATTATGTAATATATAATAATATGTTATTTCTCTATTTGAGACCGAGCTTATCAAAAATTAATAAATCTTAATATTTAAGTATTCAAAAAGTTAATATAATATTTCTCTATTTTTGAAGGTATTGCCTTCTTACAGTAGGATTAGACAGAACTTCGGGGACGGTCGTGGTGTCGGTACTAATGGTCCGAGGTTTGAACGCACATGCAACGGCAACGAGCAGACCGTCCAGGAGAGCCTCTTACCCAGTCAGATGCCTAAGCGTTATTCTGGTAGCGAGATGATTTCGCTTGAGCCGACGAATATCCTCAGCAAGGATCTCAAATGAACTGAGTTTTTCTATTCTCCCACGAAATGTGAGTGCCACAGCATTCGATATTTTAGGTCTAAAAATTAGAAAGCGTAAATAGTTTTTAGGTGTAATATCTAATACGTTCTCTTAATTTTAATATACGCTTATTACTAATTATTTAAGAGTAAATTGTACATTTTATTTTATTAATCTTAAGGAACTTTTACGTTGCTAAATTCAATAACTTATGTATTTGGTTGGCATTATTTTTTTCAAACAGTTGATACATTGGTCGATGAATGCCGTCTTATACAAATATATATACATAAAAGTAATTTCGAAATTTGAATTGAGCGACCGGGTTGACTTGAATAAAGTTCTATTAGCATGCTCGATATTCTCCAACTCTAGTTTGGTTCATGTGCGATTATAGGAATTGTCAAGTGTAGGAATGTAACGGCTGCATTTATGTTTATGATTGCATTTATATTTATAATTGAACTCAAATGTATTCATTTACGCACAATCATTATTGAGTATTCGAGTTGTGAATAAAGGAATAACTCGTCGAGTTTATAGACATCTACGAATATCTGATACTAAATAATATTCTGGACTTTATCGCGATTACTTCGTATATACTTAAGCCAGTTAATACGTTTAAGTAACTTGGCGAAAAAAGATTTTACTCGTTTCGTGTCAATTATTAAAAATTCTGTAAACTTTTGAGCGACACTTTACTTAGATAAACCGAGATACTTAATAAGCTAATAAATGATTCGAGCTAAATCAATATAAATTTCGTTTTTATAAAATAAATATATATGTTTGTTAGTTAGAAGATGTCATAGTCAACTGTGTAGCATTATAGTTTAAAAAAAAAGAAATAAAATAAAAAAAATTTGCGACTATTAATTGTTTCTTAAATCTGTGGTGAGTAATAATATACGTAAAATGTTCAGTCCTTATACTTTACTAAAGTTTAATAAAATAATCAAATATGATAATAATAGGAATGTTTATTAAAAGATAAGAATAATGTATATAGTATATTATATATGTACGTTCAATCTAATGCATAAATGAAGTTTTCGCCAACTTCTTTGTATAGCAACGTTGTTGAGAAAATTTCCATCGAGGGACAAGTTCAAGATTACGACGTGCGTTTAAGTATATTGATTGTATGCGAATACGTGTAACCTGGTGGTAGTGTTTAAAAGCTATTCACCAGTATTTCCCAAATTTTGTTATTATTGGCGATATCTTTTAAAGATTCATAGAACAAATTGGCTAAATCAGGCAGCTAGGTAGAAGTGAATAATACTTAATTATGGCATTAATTTAAAGTTAATTAAAGTCTATAAATAAACGACACTTTTAAAAAAGTTAGTACGTAAAATTACAAAATTTGGTGCAAATATTTTTAAAAGCGTGGATAAATGTACGAATGGGTCTCTATAGCATGATAAATTATTATTATAATAATATGTTTCACAATGTCCGTAACAATCAGATGGGCCCTACCTGACCCTCTTAAATTTACTCCTTGTCTATTCAATTTCGGACGGCAGTTGTTTTTATAGCTTGCTATGAATTCTTTCACTAGTTTCTTAATATCACCAACGTCTATATATATATGAAGCATTCTATGTCAAGTGGACCGATCAAAATTTTAAAATGCACCAAATTTTATGTATAGACTGGAAATGTTTTTCAGAAGACAGAAAATTTTTTTAATTGCTAAAATCTATTTATTTATAAGTTATTCTAACCTCAAAACGTTAAAATTTTCAAGGTTGTTTCAACACCAGCTATGCTTACCGTTATTTATCTCAAAATTTATCAACTTTTACTATATATCATTACATGTAACATTGATTGCTAATTGTCCCTAGAAATTATCTTTCTGTGTTAGAATTTCTAATATTAAGATCAATGTGTCATAAACTATAATTCAATGTTGAATTTGCAAAAAAAATTAAATATGCCTTAATTGATTTTTTGATCTAAGAGTCTAAAGAAAGCTGGAAACAATACCTTTTAAACGGTCTATAGCTTATCAGTGTCCTTTAAGTTTGTAAAAAGTTATGATAATGTAAAAATTGTAACAATTTCTTAAAAATCTAAATAGAAATTACCATGTTAATTTTTGAAAGTTTTTTGTGTTTCTTTAAATTATCATAACTTTTTGCAGACTTTAAGGCCACTAATACGCTACAGACATTTTAAATGGCATTGCATCAAGCTTTGTTTTACACTTTTGGATGAAAAAGTCAATAAAATTGTAGCAAAGTTACCTTTTTTTCAAGTTCAATATTGATTATTACCTAAATAGCTTTTTATTAATCTAATGTTATATAGAAAAATTGATAGATTTTGAGATAAATAGCGGTAGACACAGCTGGTAGCAAAAAAACTTTATTACTTTAACTTTTTGAGTTTAAAATAACTTTTAAACATATATATTCCAATAACTAAAATTCTTTTTTTGTTCTCAGAAAAACATTTCCAGTCAGTACCTAAAATTAGGTGCATTTTAAAATTTTGATCGAAGCACTTGACGTGGAATGTACCCTGTACATAATTTTTTTATTATTTTATTGCCAGGCGGTCCCTTGAAGGTCCCGATACGCCATATTAGGTCTTGGTTTTTTGAAAATAATTTATCTTCAAATGAACATAAAAACTATTCGGGACTTTGAATTTAACACCCGCCACCGAAAAAACCCTGGTACATTTGTAAAAAAGTACACCCGAGAATCTCGGATTGATGGGGATTTGAACCCAAGTCCTTCGAGCAGCGTCAAATTTAGCAGATAGGAACCTTACCTTTGAGCCATCGACTACTGTGTATATATATAATTTGTAAGAAAGGACGAAAATTGCGCGAATCGAGAGAGCCCTAACCACGCTTACACTTGTGAGGGTACAATCACTTACAATACCTCTCCATATTCTTCTTTTTTAGTATAAAAACAGTATGTTATGTAAATATTAACAGGTATTTATTACAACCATAGATTCAAAATATTACCGTTCCGTGGATTATATTGTACTATACGATCATGTAAAATCAATAAGCAGAAGTGCCTAATGGAAAATTATCTGGTGCTTCAAACTCTAATCGCACATCTACAGATGCGTTTTTCAACGATTCGTTCTGTTTCGAGCAATCAATAACAATAAGTGGCATGTGTTGTAGAATCTCTTTTCTATTTAACATTGGTTCTGGATCTTTACCGTAGTAGACATTTTGAAAATTTGCAAATATATCGTAGAGTATAGCATATTTATTATGTGTAAAATCGAAATTCTATCCATAATGATAGGACTGCAAATTGAGATACAGTTTTACATTCTTAATATTGCAATGATCAAATTTACTTGCATTAATATTTTTTGACCTTTCTATTAGTCTAAAGTTCTAGACTGACAAATGGTGATTTTCTCCAATTGATTAGAAGTTTTAACAGTTTACAGATACTTCGAGATGGTGAGTAACATAAGAAATTCATAAAAATCCCAGGAACGATAATATATAGCTATCGCTTTATCTTTTCCGATAAAATCAAGTAAACGTATTCTATTTCGATTTGAAGCAAGTACATACGGCATTGTCTACTCAACTTTTATTAAGACAATCTTAAAATCTTCATACACAATACTCTTATTGTTAGCTGCTACTTCAATTTGTATAAATGCATTTTAGTCATTTCTAGCTCTCGTGAGAATAAGTTCAGGTTTAACTTTGCCTACGATTTTACGAAACTGTAAGGTATCCATTTGTTGATCGTGAACCAATTTCTGATCACTATACTATTTTAATAAAATAATAAGATTTACATAAATCTAATCATCGCTACATACAATTTAAAGGTTAAACAATCAATATTGTTTAGCAGTCTTAATTAGGAATTGATATACGTACGGAAAATTTACTGATTAGAAATTGGTACCTTTCGTTTTTTTTCTTAGATTGTTGCTTACTTTTGAAATAGCAGTTATTTTATTTTTCTGAGATGGCTAAAAGGAAGTTTAATATTAGCCTTCTTAACATAAAATTATTCTATGAATGTACGGATTTGCCTTAATTGATCAACAACTGGGTATGTAACGGTAATCTTTAGCAAATCCAAAAATCATCCTTACAGTTATAGAAACATCAAAGTAACCTGCATTCTCGGTTAACTTTTTCTTTTCATTAATATCAAGTGATCCTCTGTTTTCCAAAAGGAAATCTTGTGGAGGATCAATTAACATCCAATTTTCATTAACCCACTAATGCCATAATATGAAGTTCAAAACAATGTTGATTATGACCCAAGACAATATTGATTGTTTTCAACTTTATCTACTAGGGAGTTTTTCTTGCTTTCTAATACATGTAAGTGATAAAGTCTTCTAAATATATATATATATATATATATATATATATATACTCTATTCAATATTATTGTTCTTGGTCTATTTCGATATAATTTCAATTTTCAATGTCTAAGGTAGATTGCCAGTCCTTACTAAGAGACCAACTGGCAATTGTGGTCGAAACATTTATTACATATATAACTTTTAAGTTACCTTAATAATAATTTTTATTTTCACATTAATATTTTTAATATAACTTACTTAGTCTCCAGAAATAAATTATTTATACTCAAACAGCGTTGCGTAGAGGCTACGAATTGTAGCACAGCAGAGATTGATAATTAAGAATATTTATAATTCTGGCTCGTACAGACCGTTAAATTTAATCTAACATAATATTAATTATTTCTCTATTTGACACCAAGCTTATCTAAAGTTAATAAATATCAATATTTATCTCTATCTGGGAGCTTTGTATCTGAATCTATTTATTTAGTTAGATACACTTACAGTCATATATACGCAAATATACAGGGTGTCCCATTTTAAAAAATACACGAAGATAACTTTTGAATATGACTTCTTTTCAAAAAATGTTTCAGATAAATGTTATTGGGTTTGGAGGGGGACATCTGATGATGACCTTAAAATTGACCTTGAACTTGACCTTGATGGTTTTTTCAAGGTTAACTCTGTTTTTTTTAATGGGAACCCCTATTTTTTACCCCGGAATCGGAAAGAGCGGACAATTTTACGTCCAGATAGTGTCTTTTGTTCATGAATGAAAATTAACCTAAGGTCATGCTAAGGTCAACACTATCCTTTAAGGTTAAACGGTGGGAATTTTGTGTAAGCTACGCAAGATACGCAAAAATTTATTCATTATTAGTTGTTCAGTTCAAACGGATTCGACTACTGATGACTTTGAAATTGACCTTAAAATTGACCTTGAGCTTGCTAATCGAGCTAATTCTTCTCTTGTGGGCCAGCTAATAAATTTCGTCCTACTCTTAGCGTTACCCGGGAACAACGACGTGGGCGTGGTAGGATCCTGTTCTCTTTGGGGTGCTTTATTAGAGTGAGTCCCCTTGCCTTTCACTTTTCGGGATGCTTTATTAGAGTGAGTCCCCTTGCCTCTTACTATAAGTGATTTATTCCTATTTATTGCAAAAGATGCTCAAAAGTGGCACCATTTCCTTGCAAACAAAGTTGAATTCTTCTTTGAAAGTGCCTAATAGTATTCAATAATACTTGGCGTGAAATGTTTTCGCTGGCGTTTCTTATTCTTTGGATCATATTACCTCTTTTAGTTGGCTGAGTATTGTACACCACACAATTTACATACCCGCATACGTAAAAATCAGGTAAAGTTAGATCCGGTGATCTAGCTGGAACGCACCAGCGATGCTGATGATCAACCTCCCTTCCAATGAGGATTAATCGGAGACCAGTAATGCAAATTACGGCGGTTTAGAATTCCATCACTTCGAAATGTAGCCTCATCACTGAACATTACGTAGTTAAAGAAGTTTTGATCGTTTCTAATTTGTTGTGTAGCCCATTGGCAAAAATTAATCCTTCGCTGATTATCAGCTTCTGTTAAACTTTGATTCAGAGTGATGTGGTAAGGATGATAATTTACATTTCGTAAATATCTACTGGCAGTAGACCTTGCCACTCCCAGTGTTACTTCAATCTCACGTATAGCTAACATGAACATTTAAATGTACCATAGCTACAACAACAATTAAGCGAGCATCATTTACAAAATCTTCTTTATCCCCTGATCTCCTTTGCCTTCTGAAATTTCCTTGTCGGCCGCGAAGTGCAATGTTTCATATAACCGCGGAATTGGGATGTCTTCTTTCTGGGAAGCGATCAGCATACAATCTTGCTGTTGCTCTATAGTTTCCTCTAAATTCCCCTAGAATAAGAAGAATATCAACTATTTCATTACCGGTATAATCAACCAAAGCACAGTCCACGTGAATGATATTAAAAATAAAAAAATAAAGTAATATTCCTGATCTGAGAAAACGTATTGTTGGGCGATAATGCAGCCAACTCAAATCGGCATAAACACTAGCTTGCATGTGCAGTATTGCTGTCTAAACTTAAAAAACTTAGCAGTTTTCACGAATGAAGTACAAAAAGCAAACCAGTATTTACGACTGAACTGACCAAACTCGATAAAGACCTCTCACGGTGATTTTAAATTAGACTCAAACCAAAAGTGATTTACAGAAGAAAATTGTTACTACTACTACTATTATTTAGTAATAATTATAACTCAAAAACAATTACCTAATTCGAAAACAAGACAAGAATAAACAAAAACTTCAATCACTTTTATTTACAGTAACCCAACCTACGTTTAAATCTCTAAATCACAAAAGAATTTGCACGATACTAAAACATCTAAGAGTTAAAACTATATAAGATTTAAAACCATCCTTACTCAAAATTGAGTGAGGTATTATAAAACACTGCCACGCAATTATAAAAAAAATTTAATTTTTTCTTCAAGAAAATGTGCCACGAAATTTCTTAGCTGGCCCACAAGAGAAGAATTAGTTTGAAAAGCAAGTTCAAGGTCAATTTTAAGGTCAATTTTAAGGTCAATTTCAAGGTCATCAGTAGTCGAACCCGTTTGAATAGAACAACTAATAATGAACAAGTTTTTGCGTATCTTGCGTAGCTTACGCAATATTCCCACCGTTTAACCTTAAAGGTTAGTGTTGACCTTAACATGACCTTAGGTTCATTTTCAACCATGAACAACAGATACTATCTGGACGTAAAATTTTTCGCTCTTTCCGATTCCGGGGTAAAAATAGGGGTTCCCATTGAAAAAACAGAGAGAGAACATTGAAAAACCATCTAGGTCAAGTTCAAGGTCAATTTTAATGTCATCATCAGATGTCCCCCTACAAACCCAATAACATATATCTGAAACATTTTTTGAACAAAAGTCAAATTCAAGTTATGTTAGTATATTTTTTAAAATAATTTAAAATAATTAGATCTACATAGGTATCGATGATATTTGTATAATCCATATTTAGCAATATATAATAATATATTATTTCTCAATTTGTCACCAAGCTTACTAAAGGTAAATAAATATCAATAGTAATCTCTATTTTGGTGCTTGTATCTGTATGTATTCATTTAGTTAGATATAGATATAAACTTACAGTCATATACACGCAAATATATATTTGTATAAATACCGAAAATTAAATCTACAAAGGTTTCGATGATACTTGTATAATCCATATTTAGTAATATATAATATTATATTATTTCCCTATTTGACACCGAGCTTAACAAAAGTTAATAAATACAAATATTTATCTCTTTCTTGGAGCTTTATATCTCTATTTATTTATTTAGATAGATATAGATATAAAATTACAGTCTTATACACGCAAATACATATTTGTATAAATAAAATAACTATATCTACATAGGTATTGATGATACTTGTATAATCCATATTTAGTAATATATGATAATATATTATTTCTCTATTTGTCACCAGGCTTAGTAAAGGTTAATAAATATTAATATTTATCTCTATCTGTGAGCTTTAAATCTGTATTTATTTATTATTTAGAAATAGTTCTAAACTTACGGTCATGTACACGCAAAGATATATTTGTATAAATAAATATTAGATCTACATAGGTATCGGATGACACTTGTGTAATCAGTAGTTAATAATATAATAATTTATTATTCCTCTATAGTCACCAGGCTTACTAAAGTTAATATAATCAATATTATCTCTATCTGGAGCTTTATATCTATATTTATTGAGTTAGATATACAGATAAACCTACAGTCGTATAACACCAATACATAGTATATAAATAAATAATTAGATCTACATAGGTCTCGATGATACTTGTGTAATCCACATTTAGTAATATATAATAATATATTATTTCTCTATTTGTCGCCAAGCTTAGTAAAGATTAATAAATATTAATAGTTATCTCTATTTGGGTGCTTTGTATTTGTATGAATTCACTTAGTCAGATATAGATATAAACTTACAGTCATATACACGCAAATATATATTTGTATAAATACCGAAAATTAGATCTACATAGGTTTCGATGATACTTGTATAATTCATATTTAGTAATGTATAAAATTATATTATATATCTAATTGTCACCAAGCATTCTAAAGGTTAATAAATATCAATATTTATCTCTATTTAGGAGCTTTATATCTGTATTTATTTATTTAGCTAGATATAGATATAAACTGACAGTCATATACACGCAAATATATATTTGTATAAATAAAATAATTAGATCTACATAGGTATCGATGATACTTGTGTAATCCACATTTAGTAATATATAATATTAAAATATTTCTCTACTTGACACCGAGCTTCCCAAATTTAATAATATCAATATTTATCTCTATCTGTGAGCTTTATATGTGTATTTATTTATTTCTTGGAAATAGATATAAACTCACAGTCATATAAACGCAAATATATATTTGTATAAATAAAATAATTAGATCTACATAGGTATCGATGATACTTGAATAATCCATATTTAGCAATATATAATAATATATTATTTCTCTATTTGTCGCCAAGCTTAGTAAAGATTAATAAATATTAATAGTTATCTCTATTTGGGTGCTTTGTATTTGTATGAATTCACTTAGTCAGATATAGATATAAACTTACAGTCATATACACGCAAATATATATTTGTATAAATACCGAAAATTAGATCTACATAGGTTTCGATGATACTTGTATAATTCATATTTAGTAATGTATAAAATTATATTATATATCTAATTGTCACCAAGCATTCTAAAGGTTAATAAATATCAATATTTATCTCTATTTAGGAGCTTTATATCTGTATTTATTTATTTAGCTAGATATAGATATAAACTGACAGTCATATACACGCAAATACATATTAGTATACATAAAATAATTAGATCTACATAGGTATCGATGATACTTGTGTAATCCATATTTAGTAATATATAATATTAAAATATTTCTCTATTTGACACCGAGCTTCTCAATTTTAATAAACATCAATATTAATCTCTATCTGTGAGCTTTATATCTGTATTTATTTATTTCTTGGAAATAGATATAAACTCACAGTCATATAAACGCAACTATATATTTGTATAAATAAAATAATTAGATCTACATAGGTATCGATGATACTTGCATAATCCATATTAAAAATATATAATAATATATTATTTCTCTATTTGTCGCCAAGCTTAGTAAAGGTTAATAAATATTAATATTTATCTCTATCTGTGAGCTTTATATCTGTATTTATTTATTATTTAGAAATAGATATAAACTTACAGTCATATACACGCAAAGATATATTTGTATAAATAAATAATTAGATCTACATAGGTATCGACGACACTTGTGTAATCAGTGTTTAATAATATATAATAATGTATTATTTCTCTATTTGTCACTAGGCTTACTAAAGGTTAATAAAAATCAATAATTATCTCTATCTGGGAGCTTTATATCTATATTTATTTAGTTAGATATACATATAAACCTACAGTCGTATACACGCAAATACATGTTAGTATAAATGAAATAATTAGATCTACATAGGTATCGATGATACTTGTGTAATCCACATTTAGTAATATATAATATTAAAATATTTCTCTAGTTGACACCGAGCTTCCCAAATTTAATAAATATCAATATTTATCTCTATCTGTGAGCTTTATATGTGTATTTATTTATTTCTTGGAAATAGATATAAACTCACAGTCATATAAACGCAAATATATATTTGTATAAATAAAATAATTAGATCTACATAGGTATCGATGATACTTGAATAATCCATATTTAGCAATATATAATAATATATTATTTCTCTATTTGTCGCCAAGCTTAGTAAAGATTAATAAATATTAATAGTTATCTCTATTTGGGTGCTTTGTATTTGTATGAATTCACTTAGTCAGATATAGATATAAACTTACAGTCATATACACGCAAATATATATTTGTATAAATACCGAAAATTAGATCTACATAGGTTTCGATGATACTTGTATAATTCATATTTAGTAATGTATAAAATTATATTATATATCTAATTGTCACCAAGCATTCTAAAGGTTAATAAATATCAATATTTATCTCTATTTAGGAGCTTTATATCTGTATTTATTTATTTAGCTAGATATAGATATAAACTGACAGTCATATACACGCAAATATATATTTGTATAAATAAAATAATTAGATCTACATAGGTATCGATGATACTTGTGTAATCCACATTTAGTAATATATAATATTAAAATATTTCTCTACTTGACACCGAGCTTCCCAAATTTAATAAATATCAATATTTATCTCTATCTGTGAGCTTTATATGTGTATTTATTTATTTCTTGGAAATAGATATAAACTCACAGTCATATAAACGCAAATATATATTTGTATAAATAAAATAATTAGATCTACATAGGTATCGATGATACTTGAATAATCCATATTTAGCAATATATAATAATATATTATTTCTCTATTTGTCGCCAAGCTTAGTAAAGATTAATAAATATTAATAGTTATCTCTATTTGGGTGCTTTGTATTTGTATGAATTCACTTAGTCAGATATAGATATAAACTTACAGTCATATACACGCAAATATATATTTGTATAAATACCGAAAATTAGATCTACATAGGTTTCGATGATACTTGTATAATTCATATTTAGTAATGTATAAAATTATATTATATATCTAATTGTCACCAAGCATTCTAAAGGTTAATAAATATCAATATTTATCTCTATTTAGGAGCTTTATATCTGTATTTATTTATTTAGCTAGATATAGATATAAACTGACAGTCATATACACGCAAATATATATTTGTATAAATAAAATAATTAGATCTACATGGGTATCGATGATAGTTGTGTAATCCATATTTAGTAATACGTAATATTAAATAATTTCTCTATTTGACACCGAGCATACCGGAAGTTAATAAATATCAATATTTATGTCTATCTGTGAGCTTTATATCTGTATTTATTTATTACTTAGATATAGATATAAACCTACAGTCATATACACGCAAATATATATTTTTATAAATAAAATAATTATACCTACATAGATGTCGATGATACTTGTCTATTCCATATTAATAATATATAATAATATATTATTTCTCTATTTGTCGCCAAGCTTAGTAAAGGTTAATTATTATTAATATTTACCTCTATCTGGGAGCGTTGTATCAGTATATATTCATTTAGTTAGATTTAGATATAGTCTGACAGTCATATATACGCAAATATATATTTGTATTAATAAATAATTTGATCTACATAGGTATCGATGATACTTGTGTAAACCATATTTAATAGTATATAACATTATAGTATTTCTCTATTTGACACCGAGCTTACCAAAAGTTAATAAATATCAATATTTACCCTACTAAAAATATCACGTAAGATTTTGACCATTTTTCTACGTGTTTATTACGTAGATATCCACGTGATAATCACGTAATATATGAAAATTTTTGTTTTTTTTAAAGTGTAATCTTAGACACGGAGTTGATGGTATGCAATTGCACAGAAATCGATCTGGCAATTCAGTTTTTACAAAGAAAAATCCTTTATATGCCACTTTATTAATATACGAGGCAAAGTAAAGGTTAGTATAAGATCAAAGTCGATTTTACCTTCCTACTTTGCCTCCATATAAGCCCTACGCGCACGCTGATCTATAGCGGGTAACTGGCAGCCACCTATCGTTCGTAACTCGTAATACCGTGAGCAAGTGCAGTAGTCATATATGAAAACTGTTTCGACCGATAGATGGCTGCAAGTTACCCGCTGTAGATTAGCGTGCGCGTAGGGCTTATATGGAGGCAAAGTAGGTAGGTAAAAGCGACTTTCATCAAATTCTATGACGTTACTTTGGCGTGTATAATTATAACGTGGCGAATAAAGGATTTTTTTTATCAAAACCGAAACTTCAGTTTAGTTTCTGTCAAATTAAATCCCATTAACTCTGTGTCTAAGATTACATTTATAAAAGAACAAAAATTTTCATATATCACGTGATTATCACCTGGATATCTACGTGCTAATCAGGTGATAATTTTTAGTAGGGTATGTCTATCTGGAAGCTTCATATCTATATTTATTTATTTAGTTAGATATGGATATAAACTTACAGTCATATACACGCAAATATATATTTGTATAAATAACATAAGTGGATCTACATAGGTATTGATGATAATTGTATAATCCATATTTAGTGATGTATAATACTTATTATTTGTGTATTTGACACCTATGTTACCAAAAGTTAATAAATAGCAATATTTATCTTTATTTGGGCGCGTTGTATCTATATATATTCATTTAGTTAGATATCGATATAAACTTACAGTCATATACACGCAAATATATATTTGTATAAATATCATAATTAGATCTACATAGGTATTGATGATACTTGTATAATCCATATTTAGTAATATATGATAATATATTATTTCTCTATTTGTCACCAGGCTTAGTAAAGGTTAATAAATATCAATATTTATCTCTATTTAGGAGCTTTATATCTGTATTTATTTATTTAGCTAGATATAGATATAAACTGACAGTCATATACACGCAAATATATATTTGTATAAATAAAATAATTAGATCTACATGGGTATCGATGATAGTTGTGTAATCCATATTTAGTAATACGTAATATTAAATAATTTCTCTATTTGACACCGAGCATACCGGAAGTTAATAAATATCAATATTTATCTCTATCTGTGAGCTTTATATCTGTATTTATTTATTATTTAGAAATAGATATAAACTTACAGTCATATACACGCAAAAATATATTTGTATAAATAAATAATTAGATCTACGTAGGTATCGATGACTCTTGTGTAATCAGTGTTTAATAATATATAATAATGTATTATTTCTCTATTTGTCACTAGGCTTACTAAAGGTTAATAAAAATCAATAATTATCTCTATCTGGGAGCTTTATATCTATATTTATTTAGTTAGATATACATATAAACCTACAGTAATATACACGCAAATACATATTAGTATAAATAAAATAATTAGATCTACATAGGTATCGATGATACTTGTGTAATCCATATTTAGTAATATATAATATAAAATATTTCTCTAGTTGACACCGAGCTTCCCAAATTTAATAAATATCAATATTTATCTCTATCTGTGAGCTTTATATCTGTATTTATTTATTTCTTAGA
The DNA here is from genome assembly GCA_026168455.1 of Theocolax elegans. Taxonomy (NCBI): domain Eukaryota; kingdom Metazoa; phylum Arthropoda; class Insecta; order Hymenoptera; family Cerocephalidae; genus Theocolax; species Theocolax elegans. The sequence continues at coordinate 59,149,781 of CM047427.1, forward strand.
AATAGATATAAACTCACAGTCATATAAACGCAAATATATATTTGTATAAATAAAATAATTAGATCTACATAGGTATAGATGATACTTGCATAATCCAAATTAATAATATATAATAATATATTATTTCTCTATTTGTCACCAGGCTTAGTAAAGGTTAATAAGTATTAATATTTATCTCTATCTGTGAGCTTTATATCTGTATTTATTTATTATTTAGAAATAGATATAAACTTACAGTCATATACACGCAAAAATATATTTGTATAAATAAATAATTAGATCTACGTAGGTATCGATGACTCTTGTGTAATCAGTGTTTAATAATATATAATAATGTATTATTTCTCTATTTGTCACTAGGCTTACTAAAGGTTAATAAAAATCAATAATTATCTCTATCTGGGAGCTTTATATCTATATTTATTTAGTTAGATATACATATAAACCTACAGTAATATACACGCAAATACATATTAGTATAAATAAAATAATTAGATCTACATAGGTATCGATGATACTTGTGTAATCCATATTTAGTAATATATAATATAAAATATTTCTCTAGTTGACACCGAGCTTCCCAAATTTAATAAATATCAATATTTATCTCTATCTGTGAGCTTTATATCTGTATTTATTTATTTCTTAGAAATAGATCTAAACTCACAGTCATATAAACGCAAATATATATTTGTATAAATATAATAATTAGATCTACATAGGTATAGATGATACTTGCATAATCCAAATTAATAATATATAATAATATATTATTTCTCTATTTGTCGCCAAGCTTAGTAAAGGTTAATAAATATTAATATTTATCTCTATCTGTGAGCTTTATATCTGTATTTATTTATTATTTAGAAATAGATATAAACTTACAGTCATATACACGCAAAAATATATTTGTATAAATAAATAATTAGATCTACATAGGTATCGATGACACTTGTGTAATCAGTGTTTAATAATATGTAATAATGTATTATTTCTCTATTTGTCACTAGGCTTACTAAAGGTTAATAAAAATCAATAACTATCTCTATCTGGGAGCTTTATATCTATATTTATTTAGTTAGATATACATATAAACCTACAGTCACATACACGCAAATACATATTAGTATAAATAAAATAATTAGATCTACATAGGTATCGATGATACTTGTGTAATCCATATTTAGTAATATATAATATAAAATATTTCTCTAGTTGACACCGAGCTTCCCAAATTTAATAAATATCAATATTTATCTCTATCTGTGAGCTTTATATCTGTATTTATTTATTTCTTAGAAATAGATCTAAACTCACAGTCATATAAACGCAAATATATATTTGTATAAATATAATAATTAGATCTACATAGGTATAGATGATACTTGCATAATCCAAATTAATAATATATAATAATATATTATTCTCTATTTGTCGCCAAGCTTAGTAAAGGTTAATAAATATTAATATTTATCTCTATCTGTGAGCTTTATATCTGTATTTATTATTATTTAGAAATAGATATAAACTTACAGTCATATACACGCAAAAATATATTTGTATAAATAAATAATTAGATCTACATAGGTATCGATGACACTTGTGTAATCAGTGTTTAATAATATGTAATAATGTATTATTTCTCTATTTGTCACTAGGCTTACTAAAGGTTAATAAAAATCAATAACTATCTCTATCTGGGAGCTTTATATCTATATTTATTTAGTTAGATATACATATAAACCTACAGTCACATACACGCAAATACATATTAGTATAAATAAAATAATTAGATCTACATTGGTATCGATGATACTTGTGTAATCCATATTTAGTAATATATAATATTAAAATATTTCTCTATTTGACACCGAGCTTCCTAAATTTAATAAATATCAATATTTATCTCTATCTGTGAGCTTTATATCTGTATTTATTTATTACTTAGATATAGATATAAACCTACAGTCATATACACGCAAATATATATTTTTATAAATACCGACAATTAGATCTACATAGGTGTCGATGATACTTGTATAATCCATATTTAGTAATGTATAATATTATATTATATATCTAATTGTCACCAAGCTTAATAAGGTTAATAAATATCAATATTTATCTCTATTTAGAAGCTTCATATCTGTATTTATATATTTGGATAGATATAAATATAAAATTTCTGTCATATACACGCAAATATATATTTGTATAAATAAAATAATTAGATCTACAGAGGTATCGATGATACTTGTGTAATCTATATTTATTAATATATAATATTATATTATTTGTTTAGTTGTCAGCAAGCTTACTAAAGGTTAATAAAAATCAATATTTATCTCTATCTGGGAGCTTTATATCTGTATTTATTTAGTTAGATATAGGTATAAACTTATAGTTATTTACACGCAAATATATAATTTTTATATAAATCAAATAATTAGATCTGCATAGGTATCGATGATACTTGTGTAATTCATATTTATTTATATATTGTGACGTGGTATTCGCGTGCCCGATCGAATTAATTAATTTTAATTATTAAATTAACCGTTGGGGCGCGTTGCCCAATACCGCGCACACAATTCATTTATTTATTTACCGAACTGCGGCTGTCGCCAGGAACGCGAGTTCGCTGGGACGAACATTGTGGAGGATTCGGGCGATCCTCCTTGCCTCGACACGATTTTATAAAGATTAATAAATGTCGGCGGGAGCGGAGAGATATAATAGAACTCAATTGATTAAAATAAAATAAAAGAAATATTTATTTAAATTACATAATTAGCAAAATGGCCACTCAGGCCGCGTGCCGCAACAAAAGTTGCTTCGCGCGGGCGGAAGTCCCGGGAAACCTGTCGGATCGAGATCCTCGCCTGCGACAGGTTTCACTCCCGGAGTGCCGTTGTACTCGAACACGCTCCCGATGTACACACACACACAAGGGCGGGGGAGGGTCACTTTAGTAAATTTAACACTTACCGGTGACTCTCCTCGGGGATGGCCCAGCCGATCCTCGGCGACTGGTCGACCTCCTTGTCAAGGGGACGACCGGTGGTTGAGATGGTGAAGGCGGCCCTTGCCGCGGCGAGCGAATCGCGATCCGCGGTATCACCCGCGCACGACCCTATCCTTGATACGCACACACACACACACACACACACACACACACAAGCACACACAAAACTATACGGGACACGCGATTGTCCACCCGGGTCTCCGCACTTAGCTCTGCTCCGGAACAACCGTTCACAGAGCTTACTACAGAGATGGGTGGTATGTACTCTCGGCACTTCACGAGCAGTACAGAACGTATACACAATATAATAATCCGTCCCGATCGACGGATCATTACACACTGATTAGGCGATCGCCTAATTTTTCGAAAAAGGGATGGGAGTGGGGAAACTCACACACTCTTTCGCGCTCCCGTCCCTACGTATAGTCGCGCGCGTAATTGTACACTCGTAGAAAAGTAAACAAGTGTCGTCGGTTGGCCTTGACATACGAAAGGCTCCGACGACTTACAATTCGCGAATTTAAGTACTCTGTTCGTGGTGAATAGATTGTGTGACGATTTCCTTCTCTTCTTAATGTCGGGAAGGAATACGATCCCTAAGGATCCGGACCACTTCCTGCCCTATCTCTCGTGCAATGTCGGAAGGGTGGTTGGCGGCGGCCTCCAGTAACAGACGACAGTCCCTGAGAATGTCCGTCTCGTTTCTGGATTGGTCGGCCGTCGCCGGTGACCTAGCCGACGAAGCCCGTACTTCTGGGACAGTACGGTCTTTAAACCCAACCCCCCGTTTCTGTGTCGGCTTGCGAGGTGGTTTAACCACGCACGTAGAGGCGTCAACGTCCATCGGGTTGGGTCGTCGCAAGCCACTAGGCCCAGCCTTCGGTGACTGCTTCTTACGAGGTTGGGGACGGGGTGTCCATACCTTCCTTCCCGATTAGTGGTTGGGCAGGGACTGGCTGAGCACCGCTCTCTTCTCGTCCCTGCCGTGATGATTCGGCTGCTGACTGGTTGGCTGAGCGAGTAGTTTGATTCTCTTGGTACTCCATCAACTTCTGGTCTGCCTTAGCTTGGACGACAGCACTGAGGGCAACCTTCATCTGTTCGAAGGGCCCCGTGCTGTCTAAGCCGAAGGCAGCAGCCTGGCGGCAAGTCGCCTCTTCTACTCGGCGACCCATCACCACTTCCGCATAGGAGGGCTTGGGTTCAGAAGGCTTCACAAACGAGCTCTTCTTGGGTCCCTCCCTGCGGGTGGGCGTCTCCATCCGCCGCTTTTTGGACTCGTTCTGGCTGTCCCGTTGCTTCGACCGCTTCGGTCTCTGCTGAGGTACAGGGACCTTGGCAACCGAAACCTGGGAAGCAACCATCGAGAACGGCGAGTATCCCCGCTCTTGGATCCAGATGGCATAGGATCGAGAGCATCTTGGACACTCACTCACTGCCACCCCTCGGCGGCCGCAGATGAAACAGTATATGGATTGCCGTGCCGCGCACTCCCGGTGGCTGTGGTCCATCGCCCAACAGTTAAAATACGCCAGTTTAGGCGGATCTACCGACCGATCGAAAGGTAGAGGAACCAATCGACGGAGGACGATCCCCCTAGTAATGACTGGGCTGGATGACGATGGCCCAGCCTTGGCTTGTTCCGTCAGGGTCTCGACCCCAACATCGAGTTTCCCTGCGTTTGATGGGACTATGACGGACACAGCTCCCGCCCTCAAGCACGGGCTCTCCGTCACTTGGGGGTTGGCTGGGACTCCTGACTCATAGTCATCCATCGTCAACTGCCGTCTGCCGCTGCTCTTCTTCTTTTTGCGGCGGGGGCGATTATCGGCTGCGGCCTTTTATTAGATATTGGTGGACGACCTCAGTGCTAACACCGCAGGTACGTCCACCTCCATCTGCTCCACCTGGGTCGTATCACCCGATGACGGGATATCAATCGTCGAGGTTCGGGATGTTCCTTCCATCTCGATGAGTACTTCGTCGATTTCCCGCATGGACTGGTCACATCCAGCGAGTGGGTCATCAACGGGCACCTCGAGACAGTCGGAGGCCACTCCGACGACCTCTTCGGCAACACCCGACGTCAACTCTAGGTCTCGGTTCTGGTCCATCGGGGAGCTGAAAGAAAACAAAAGGTTAATTAGTCATAATTAAAGGTAAATTACGAATAAGGGAGGATGGCCCATTCACTCACACACAAGTATTCTCAAACATCACACTGTCAATGCATGGCATACAGTTACCACGCCCAACCTTCGATAACTGTTCTCATGCAAACCGATACGCAACCCTTACTGCTTTACTTGACAACCCGAGGTGGTACATATCTTTTTACATCAGATATATGTACCTCGGTCCGTTTCCGACCAGACTCTTCTAGTCTCAGAATTACTGGAGATAGTACTTCTTTAACTTCGAAGGGTCCGTCATACTTTGGTGCCAGTTTAGCAGATATGCCCTTCGCACCTTGGGAAAGCGTTCGGCACTTCCTCATGACTAGATCTCCTACCTGAAACGAGGCAATACGTCTGTTTCTGTTGTAGGTCTTTTCTTGACGTCTTTGCTCCTCGTCAATGTATTTCTTGACCAAGTCGCGTAGAGCATCAAGTCTTTTAAGACGATCTAGCCATACTTCGGGATTGTCCAGGATCTTAAATTCCTGTTTTTCCACTTCCCTGCGGAGACTCTTCACAGGTTGTGGATGACGCCCGAAGTTTAAGAACGCTGGTGAAACTTTTGTACTTGCCTGCATTGCCGTGTTTATTGCATGGCGAAATTCGTGCAAGTATGTGTCCCACCCACGATGATCCGAATCCACAAACGTCGCAATCATCGTTTTTAACGTTCTATTTGTTCTCTCCACCGGGTTGGCTTGTGGTCGGTAAGGAGGGGTTCTGACATGTTTTATGCCATACTCCTCCAGCATTCGCGACATGATGCCGTTGACGAACTCAGTTCCATTATCCGTTATTAGGAAATCTGGTGTTTCCCAACGGAAGACTACGAGTTCCTCGAATGCTTTCGACACCGACTTACCGGTCGCCGTACGTAATGGTTTGAGTTCTATCCACCTTGTAAACAAGTCTTGAAATACTATGATGTATTTGTATTGACTTTTACTACGTGGAAGCTCCATTACGTCTGCTGCCACAACAGCCCAGGGTCTCTCAATGTTACGTTTACCCATCAAGCCTTGAGGACCTGCTTGAGACGTCATATAACTCTGACAGATCAGACACTGTAAAACAAATTGGCGGGTATCGTCGTAGACACCTGGCCAATAATAGTCTCTTTCAACACGTTCGTAAGTCTTTTCGACTCCCATATGACCCATGGATGGGCGGAAATGAGAATCTACTAAGACTCGGTTCCTCTGCTCTAAAGGTAGAATAAGGCGCCAGCCTTCTTCTCGTTCTGTTACAGAGTCCAAGAGTTTATCGCTTGTAAAACGATATAGCATATCATCTTCAATTTTCCACTCCGGAAATTTCTGAGGGCATGAGCGTACATCGTTTAATCTAGCAATATACCATGGGTCTGTAATTACTTCGAACGAGGCAATCTCTTCTTCGTCGGGGTCTGGGTTGACGAGAAAGCGCGTCCGGGACGTAGTGCAAGGCTCCTTTCTTATGCACTATTTCAAAGTCCCATTGCTGCATTTCAAGTATCCATCGTGCCAACCTACCCGACGGTTCTCTGAGTTTTTTGAGCCATTTGAGAGCACTATGGTCAGTCACAGCCGTAAATCGATAGGCCTCAATGTATGGTCTCAATCTCTTAATAGCCCATATGAGAGCCCAGATCTCAGCTGTTTGACATTACGAGGCGTAGGGTAGTTAAGGACTGGAGCGACTCGTTCCTCGTCAGGCCTCAAGCCGTCAACGTCCAGTTTGTACCCAAGGAACGTTACGCTGGAACAACAAAACTCACACTTCTCTTGATTCACTTCAAGTCCAGCATCATTCAACGTCCTTAGTACGTATTCGAGCCATTTTAGATGGTCCTCAAAAGTTTCGGTAATGACGATCAAGTCGTCTAGATAACCAAACACATGAGGTTCCACCTTAGGCCCGAAAATTACATCTATAAGCCGTGCAAAGGTCATAGGAGCACTTATGAGGCCAAAAGGCATTCTCGTGAACTGCCACAGCCCCGACCCTGGTACAGCAAATGCAGTATAATGCCGGCTCGCCTCGGCCATTAATATTTGGAAGTACGCTTTCTTAAGATCGATTTTTGATATATACCTTGCATTATGCAGCTTATCCAATATGGTATCCATATTAGGAATTGGATAAGAATCACGATTTGTGACTGCATTAAGGTCTCGAAAATCGATACAGAAGCGATAACTTCCTTCGTCCTTGCGAACGATGACCGGAGCAGCTGATCAATCACTCGCACTCGGTTCAATAATGCCCTTGTCAAACATCTTTTTGACCTCACTCTGGGCAAATTCGAGGACCTTGGGAGCCATACGTCTTGGCTTATGACGGACCGGTCTTGCACCAGGCTCAACCTCTATGTGGTGCTCCATTAACGTCGTAAAGCCGTGGACGTCTCCCGAGGGCAAGAGTAGGCTTTCAACTAACTCTTTGACTTGTTTCCGCTGGTCGTCCTGTATCTCAATTATACCAGTAAATTCAGCGCAAATCCTCGAGTCGATGTCATGAGCTGTATCTCTGACAAAGTGTCTACAATCACTCTCGCCAATACGCCAGATAGCTTCGCCTAATTTGACTTCCATATTTCAATGTTGTAGAAAATCTATACCGAGAATGATGGAATGCTCAATATTCTCTACAATTCTCAGTTGGATATTGCCATCAAGGCCTTCTATACAGAATAGAATGTCGATAAGGCCAAGGACTTTAAGTGCTGGTCCAGCCACACCTTTCACAATAACCTTGACAGGTCTCCATTTAAACTTGTACTGTTTGACAATATCTGATCGTACAAGAGAGACCATGGCGCCAGGATCGAAAAGTGCTTTAAAGTCCTTTCCATCGAGTCGTGAAAAAGAATAGCCGGTTATCCGATTGGATTCCAGCAATTATCTGATCGGTTTGACTATCGTCGTTAGGGGTCGATGCTGTGTGCGTCATTTTAGACGTACTTGGTACGGCATCTGCCCCCCCCCCCCTGAACTGTACTTCTCGGCAACGAGTTTGTACGGTTCATGTTATGCACACCGTCGACAACTACCTTCTCCACCAAGGGCTTCTTGTCCTCTTTACTAGGTGTGTCACAACGGGGTGACAATGAGCAACAACCAGGGTCGTTTACTCCGATGGTGCTAAGCGGCTGAGATAACGATCTCTTTACGCTTTCTTCACCAATAATATCTCTGCTACCAGAGTATATTTGCCTTTAGAGTTCCTTAGCCCAATCTTTAGCCTCACGCTTTTGTTGGTCTAATAAGGTTCCTTGTTCTGTTTTACCTTGCAAACCTCGGGTGGGTTTGACAGGTTGTGTTCTGAGAACTTTTCCATCTGTCGAATCCCCAGAACGTTTAGGATCCTTACACTCAGACTTACTTTCAACACCAACTTCGGTCTGACAGGGAATTTGATCTCCGTTAAGGACTTTAAAGAAGTCAGCAAATGATTTGCTAGACTTCTTAAAGAGTTTAGAGGGTTTTCCAACCTTAAACTCTTGCCCTTGTAAACCATGCGGTTTACTTACTGCAGTGCAGGGCGCCCGGGGCAGCTCGGGTGCCCTGCGTTCAGGTTTCCCATGTTTTGGAGGAATCTGACGCAGTTAGAACATGTTTTGAGTGTAACGCCACTAGTTCCACACAGCTGGCACTCTTTTGCTACCAATTCGGTAGAGCACTGCTCAGCGGAGTGCCCAATGTTTCCGCATCGGTAGCATGTTTGGCTCGGGCAATCCGACGACCTATGACCGACTTTTTGGCATGTGAAACACACGCCGACAAAGTTGGTGCTCAGGTTCGATGGATTTGCTGCCGTCGCCTATGGTTGCACATACCTCACCAGGTTTTGAGCCATTTGTGGGACAAAAACATTTTGCTGGGGCAGTTGAGAATTCGTCAAAGCACGTCTTTCTCTTTTGCCCGAGCTCTGTTTCTGTTGCCCAGGTGACTTTTGAGAAACAGACACGTACGATGCGGATTTCGAATTGTGAGCACTCACTCCATTATTCGATTTGCCGTATCGTTTCTGAAAACTATTAGCGACGTTGGAAGTACCGTACACAGCGGCTGCTTCGTATTCGCTCGAAGAAGAGTTTGGCGAGTTTTTCGCACTTTTCTTGCTCTTCTTCTTAATAGTTTTCTTCGACGACTGTTTATCCGAATGAGAAGACTCATCCTTACTCTTTTCGGTAACAGTCGCCACTCTACCCGAAACTCGTGCTCCACCACTCTGTTTCGGAAAAGCTTCTGGTACGGGCTTCTCGCGCTTAACGTTGGAACTGGAGAATTTCGTGTCCCATGTTAAATGCTGCTCGTACTCTTTACCGTAGCTTGTCAAATCAGAAAAATTTCTGATTTGTCGTACTGGTATGTACCTACGGTAATCTGGCCTCATCTGCGAGTAGGCCATCTTCACCTGTTGTTCTAATGAGGGAGGGCATTTAAATTTATTTACGATCGCTCTGAAACAGTTCAAGAACGTCGTAGCCTTTTCTCCCTCATTTTGTGTTCTTGATCGAAGTTCTATGAGTAAATCTTCGTCATTTATTATACGGCCATACTCATTTAGGAACTCGATCTCAAAATCACGCCAATCTCGAAGAGATTGCTGAACTGTTCTATACCAGAACAGTGCTGATTTTGAGAACACATTGGACAGGGCACTAAACATCCTGCGATCTGAGAACTCGTTGTCATTTCTGAAGTCGTGCAAACGGTTCAGAAACTCTTCCGCGTCCTTTTTGGTCTCACCATCAAAGGACATGTTCCAGATACGCAGCTCTCGTGCGCACCCTGTCCGATCGTGCGTTCGGTTATCGTCTTCACGATACCTTGACCTGGCTTCGTAGGACTCTCTTTCCCGACGGTCATCTCTATTATCCGTCCGAGAACTCCTACGCCTGCTGGTAGAAGGATTCCTACTCTCTTGTCGGCCTTCAGCCGCCCTACGAGAATCGAATCTCCTACGAGCAGGTTCGCGATCAGACTCATACCCATCGGACGAATCCGTCTGAGTGCGCTGATCGCAAGTGTCCGACCACTCTTTGTATCTTTGCTCCGGAATTTCCGTCTGTGCTCGGTCGTCGAGTTTACGGTTGGACTGACGTTTATGAGTACGTCTCTCCGTACAGCTTTCACGACGTTCATCGTTGCTTGATGCTCTACTCACAGAACGATGGTGTCGTGAATTTCTGCTTGGAGTCGTGTACTCACCCCTCTCTCTTCTATCTTGTCCCTCACAAGTCTTAGAAGAGATTTCACGACGTCTCTGTTCAAACCTCGGTTTTTCGTAAGATTGAACACTGACGTCATTAGGAAGGTCATATCCATTCCTATCATCAGCAAATTGACGTTCGGTTGTATTAGCCTCGGGTTGCCTGTTGTCGTATTGTCTAGAGGTGTATCCTCGTGACGTACGATGGTCGGCTTCCGTCTGCGAACCCAAGTGAAAACGTTGTGTTGGCACTTCACTCTATCTTGTGCCAAGATGTCCGCTGTTTATTTGCTCTTCATATGGGAGGTAATGTGCGGGTGCATAAAAACCTCCGAGTTGAGCAGTCGGCACGGTCGTAACCGTCGACGTAGTGGTTGTGCACGAGGTTGCAGCCACCGAAACAGGAACATAGGGGATTGCAGTCGTGGTCATGTTTGCTCCCAGTACCTCACCAAACCGTTTAGGTATAGCACCTGTTGATGCCAACCTCAGGCTTTGTGCAGTACTCATTGGCGAGTTTCTATACTGCCCACTTGGCGACAGAGTTCCATCTTCTTCAGGAATGGGTGCTCTGTCACTAGCAACCCTTTCGCGATCCGACATTTCGGACTCGCAGGAAACATCCGTTCCTGATGGAACCACACTCCCTTTCCTGGAACGAGGTTTCCTAAATTCCCATAGTTCCTGACATACTAGAGGTTTATGTGCAGGCACCTTACATTCTCATCGTATTCAGGGAACCATGGTATTTCCAGATTAATGTCTACACATCTTATCCGGTGACGCAAAAGGCGTTCGCGGCACTCCGCCTCTTCGCCATTTGCGTTTAAACTTAGATGCTCCAATTGGGCATACACTGCCTCAATCGGAAGCTTCTTCGTTTCCCGACGAATATCCCTAGCTATGCGTGATTCACGCATAAGCTGGGCCATTCGGGTTTTATAGCTGCTGGCCATTATTTATTTTGATCAGCAGTTTTGTTCAGATGAAATCCCTAGTGTTTCAAATACTTCGGAAATATCCAATTCTCAATTGGAAATTATTTTATTGGACTCACCACAATAAATAATTATTACTCCCAACGAGTAAAAAAAAATTTGGTGTCGGCTTAATTACAATAAATTGTAAAAATGCACCGACTAGTGTACCAACAAAATTAATTTACTTGATCAAAATCCAAAAGATTTTCTTTAAAAGAAATTTATTTCGTCCTTAGAAGGACAAAATAATTCAATTTTGTTGGTTAAAGTTGTGGCAAATCACACACTTAACACTTGTACCAAATTAAAATTAATTATTTAACTTGCTCACATGTCTAAATAATTAATGTTTATAATAGTGTCTTGTGACTCACACACACCAAGACTCTATACAATTGCTTCTGCAAGCAAAAATAATTATTAACAAAAAAAAATCTTTAAATTATTTCAATATCGACGGTATTTACAAGTAATGGTAAATTTGACGATTTCCCAAAATATCTCTCTCGCCAGTTATAATCCAAAAGATTCCTCACTGGCGAAAAGAATTTATTTTGTTATGGAAATTCAAAAAATTAAAGTTTCAATCTATTAATAAATACAGAACAACAAATTATAAAGGAAGAAAAGAAAAAAAAATTAAATTATTTATCTCACTAACGAGCCTAAATAATTAATTTTAAAATAATTATAAAAATAAATACAGTGTCTTGTGATTCACACACGAAGACACTATTTATTATTTTGCTTTTCCAAGCACAAAACAAAAAAAATTTTCCTTTATAATTTACACTACACTACAAACACAAATTTAATTAAATTATTTCAACAGTAGGGGTATTTACGAAATGTTGTAAATCCCGTATGGTTTGCAACAAAATAAATATTTCACTAATTGTCGTCCCAAACGACAATTTTTTAGCGAAATATATTTATTTTATACTAAAAAGGACTAAATAAATAATTTATGTTGCTACCAAGTTGAAATAATTTATATTTCCCTTTTTTTTAAAATAAATTGAACGAAAAGGAAATGAAAATTTAATTATTTAACTTGCTAACAAGTCTAAACAATTAAATTTATGCACCGAATTATTTTACTCAAACACACCAAAAAAAAATTATAACCAATTATTTAACTAACAAACAAGTCTAAATAATTGGTAAAAATGTGTGGAGATATAATTTAAACACACAAAAAGAGAAAAGAAAGTTTTTTACATATATTAAAATTTCACAGCAAGTAACGAATACAAAATATTAGATTAGATGCCGATCATTAAAATACATGCAAAAAAAATTCAATTATTTAACTCACTCTCGAGTCTAAATAATTAGATTTTACAACTCTCGTATCTTTGCGGAACAATCACACAAAGATACTTAACATTAATTGTTTAACTTGCAAAAAGTCTAAACAATTAACACGAGTTATAAAAAAAAATTTTCTCACACTCAAAATTTTCAAAAATATAATACAAGTATCGTGAACAGTAATACTTAATAAATACCAAATATTAAATTAAGTAATCACTATCAGATAATTGCAATCAAAATAATTTTAATTATTTTACTCACACACGAGTTTAAATAATTAATATTACAACTATTGTAACTTTGCGGCAGATTCACACAATGTTACTTACTGTTAATTATTTAACTTGCAAACAAGTCTAAATAATTAACAATAGTTGTAAAATATATTTTAACACACAAATAAAAAAAATGTTACATATATTATTAATAATTAGTAATAAATAAAACACAATTTTAAATTATATTATTATATTACAATATATGTGGGTCAGGGAGGGGAGGAGAGCAAAAATAAAAATGCTGCGCTCTCGAACTCAAATAACAACAATTAAATTGCCGCGTCCCGTATATAAAAGAAAATTAAATTATTTAAAATCTCTTAAAAGGGTAGCGGGGCGGGGACAACTACCTCTCCCGAAAGAATCTATTTTCAAACACTCTCACACCGATTATAAAATAGATCCCGCGCGGGAACGAATTTATTTTATTAGAATTAAATAAAATAATTCGCCGCAGTGGTTTCTATCGGCGAAACCAGCTGCGAAGACTTAATACGCGAAAGGGCTAGGCGATCGCGCTATCTCTCTCTCTCGCACACCATATAGCCCGCCTAGCACCTAACTCCGATTCCCCGCGACTAGGGATTCTCTCTCTCACTCCCACTCGCGGGCGCAATCGGAGATCCGATGATGATCGGCTCTCGCGAAGTCTTCCCTGCGCGCTGTTCGGGGGGGATTCTCGCTGCCCGCGATCCGCGGCGCAAGCTACTCTCTCCCTACTTTGCCGCTCCCATACAAGCTAGCAAAGATCTCCCGTCAAGCTTGCGATCGAGAGAGACCGATCTCGGTGAGATCGGGCGCTTGCGGCTGAACACGATTGCGCGCGAACTCTCTCCCGATATACCGGTGTATACCTCTCCTCGGATACCCGAGCAAGAGGGGGAATACTCCGGTCTCGAGACGCGTCTCACACGCCATCTCTCGCTCTCTGTCTCTCTCTCTCTCACTAACTCGCACTACTCACTCGCGCGCTCTCTCTCTCCCTCGCCTCCGTCGCCATCAACAGCGAAGGTTGCTAAGCAACCACGCGGTGCCGCGCTCACCTTCTCCAATCAGATCGCTCGTGATACCCTCGTGGACTCCGTTCAAATGGCGGCAGCTCCACCGCCGTGGTTGGAAACATTTGCGCGCGGTCTCAGGGAAGATTTGAGAAAGGATATTAGTTTAATAACGGAAATGGTTGGTCGAGTAGAGGAGAAGGTAGATATGGTCGGGGCCGATCTTAAGGCGCTTCATGAACGCGTTGACACGCTCGAGGAGCAGACCAACCGAAAAATTTGTGATATGAATAATAAATTAAACACGGTAAACTCGCGACTACAGGTGTTGGAGACTGACATGTCAGCGTGTTCTGTGGGCTTTTCGCGTACCGCTGTTTCAGTCGACTCACTTAAAGATACTTGTGAGTTGCTTATACTGGGCCTTCCGATAGTCTCGAGATCCTCGGATGAGTTGTTGGTAGAAAAATTAGTTGGATTAATTAACCTGCCGCTGCTGGCAAAGCAGGTTGTTGACATTCGTCCTTGGGTTTCGCGAGTGAGTACAGGCTCCGGTGATAATGCTTCACAACCTAAAAGTAAAGGGCTCGTTGTTAGACTATCCTCGACGTCAGCTAGAGATGCGGTTGTAGACAGGGCGTACCTTCTGAAAGGACGAAAGGCGCGTGAAATTTTCGGAGAGGGAGAAAATAATGCCATTTTTATTAGGCCATTATGTCTATCTACAACTCTCAAATTATTTGGAGACAAATAATTTATTGACAGAGAGACAGGCTGGCTTTCGCAAAGGTCACAGCACTGAAATAGCATTGTTGGGGGTCCTGGATGATGTCAGAAGAGCGATAGACTTATTCTTATGCTGTTTGATTTCTCCAAGGCCTTCGACACTGTCCCTCACGATGTGCTTATTACCAAATTAAGTAATATTGGTTGTTCGGAAAATGTATTAAATGGCTTCCGGTTGGTAGAATCGGATGAAAATTTATTTCCGACATCTATTTGCACTAAGGAACGCGATAACGCCAATATGTTCGTGGTTCTTACTTTAGCAAAGCCTGAGGAAATTTTATTGCAATATCGTCTGTCCAGATTTCACGTGAGTGGTGGAAAGGCTGGCGGTTGAACGAATCGGATGAAAATTTATTTTCGACATCTATTTGCACTAAGGAACATGATAAAGCAAATAAGTTCAAGGTTTTTAGTTTAGCAATGGCTGTGCATATTTTATGGCAAAATCGTATGTCCAGTTTTTAAATGAGTGGAGGGGAGGCTGGCGGTTGAACGAATCGGATGAAAATTTATTTCCGACATCTATTTGCACTAAGTAACACGATAACGTTATAAGTTCGCGGTTTTTAGATTAGCTAAGACTGAGGATATTTTATTGCAAAATCCTTTGTCCAGTTTTCAAGTGAGTGGTGGGGAGGCTTCCGTTGGTAGAATCGGATGAAAATTAATTTCCGTCATCTATTTGCACTAAGGGACGCGATACGCCAATAAGTTGAAGGTTTTTACTATAGCAAAGGCTGAGGATATTTTATTGCAGAATTTTCTGCTTAGCTTTCAAATAAGTGTAGGGATGCTGGCGGTTGAACGAATCGGATGAAAATTTATTTTCGACATCTATTTGCACTAAGGAACTCGATAACGCCAATAAGTTCAAGGTTTTTACTTT
>CM047427.1:59165526-59197412 GCA_026168455.1 Theocolax elegans
ATACATATATGGTTTCAATTAATTATCTTCAGATTCATCGCTTTCACAAGAAATATTTTCATCAGCTTCTGCGTCATTATCTTCGACAATAACATCTCGAACTGTTTCTGGACATTGTGCTCCCGTAAACCATACAAAGTCAAATTTATTGCCATTAACGACACAACCATGGTTTACCGGATTGAGATTGCATGCAATTTTGTTTGGCACTTATCCCCATCCCACAGTTCTGCCAAATTTTTTCTAGCTTATTGACGTCTTGAAGAAGCTATAAGCGAAGAGGCAGAATATACCTTATGACATGAGTAGAAAAATATTTTTGACCACTTCCGGTAATTCTGCCGCCATCTTGTCCTCAACATCCGCTTCTGCCAATTTTTTTATTTGTTTAAAACCTTATTACCTACATTCCTGCAAATTTTCAAGTTTGTATCAAGTCGTGTATTTTAGATACCAAATACCGAGAGAAAAATCGAATATTTCAAATCCGCGCACTTATTGATCATTTTTTTTGGCACTTATCCCCATCCTACACTTCTGCCAAATTTTTTCTAGCTTATTGACGTCTTGAAAAAGCTATAAGCGAAGAGGCAGAAATTTACCTTATGACATAAGTAGAAAAATATTTTTGACCACTTCCGGTACTTCTGCCGCTATATTGTCCTCAACATCCGCTTCCGCCAATTTTTTTTTTTGTTTAAAACCTTATTACCTACATTCCTGCAAATTTTCAAGCTCGTACCTTATGACATAAGTAGTATATTCGGATTGTCGAATTCAAAAATCCACCCACGCATACGTCCCCGAGGTAGACTTCTGCCTACGCGGCTATGACTACATTAATATACAAGGAATTGATTTGGCTGGAGAACAGCCTTGTACCTTATGACATCCTTTTTTAAATGGGTGGCTCTTAGACTAAAAGTATATATTATTCGGTATTTCCGAGCCAATTTTTATTACTCAATATTTATTCAAATATTGCACAAAACCCTCTTTATTAGCAACTTACTTGCATATCGCTAAGTTTTAAATGTTGCCAAAGGTATCAGAAAATTAATTAAGGAAAGATCGAGAAAGAAAAAAATCAACGTCCCCAGGTCGGGCTCGAACCGTCGGTCTCCTGCTTCCCGGGCAATCCCGCGTAAAAATAAATAAGATCTTTAGCAGATCTTAAAAAGATGTATCTTAAAAAAGATACCATTTGAGATCTTTTTAAGATTCCAAAAAAAGAAAAATTTTTCATAAAAGTAAGTTCGTTTTTTAAAATTCGATTTGCCGCATACTGTATCAAAAAATATTGTTCGTAACAACAATTATATGTATGAATTAAAAAAAGTCAAATAACTTTGAAAGATCTATTTGAGATCTTTTGAAGATGTTTTAAAAAAAGCAAGTAACTTTGAAAGATCTATTTGAGATCTTATAAAGATGTTACCAAAAAAAGCAAGTATCTTAGAATGATCTTAAAATCTTATATGTTTAATATTAAAAAAACTTCAATAAATTATAAAAATTTTGTTTAATACTTTTGGCGATATTTTTCATTATATCATGTGCTAAGGTCGATGTTGCAAATTTTTTTATACTTATTAATTACTAAATGCATTATACATTTCTGTTTTTAAATGTATATTTATTTAAACTTCTCTGTAAACAATTATATTTCATACTATAATAAATACGCAGTTAGATAAGTTTTTATACATCTATTTATTTATTAATAATAAAATACGGAAATAAGAATATTGAATTTATAATTTAATCACGCTCAATATAATTTGTTAACACTACAGCGTAGATGGATTCTGATACTGTTAAGTAAATACAAACTTGTTTTAAATGATTTATGTCCACAGTACATAAATTTTCAGGTTTTGGAACTTCGTTTGGAACTTCATTTATATATGGTTGGAAGTATTCTATCATCGATAACGTATGCCATTTCACTATGTAGTTTAGAGATGATATCATATGCTTTGCATTCCTCAATACACAAGATGAATTTTTCTTTTTATTAACAGTGTAAAACTCAATTTCAAAAATGTGTTTATCTTTTAAGATTCTTCTATACAAATGAAATCTATCATCTGCAGCTTCTGTACATAATAACTTTTTTAAAAAATTTAAATTTTTTTCTTTGTATTTAGCTCCAACCATCAAAATTATATTGTTCTTTAAGGGGGTGCCATACTCAACATTTATCCTCCCTACCTTACCGACCGAGAAAATCTAATAATCCATTAATTATTTATAAGCCAAACCACCAGTTGCAAAAATATGAGAACGGGCGCCTGCATTTACAAAAGATGCATCTCTGTGCAAAGTTTCAGACTGAAATTCCGTTGCTTTTTCGAGAAAAGTCTTACCAAAAATATTTGCATTACAATAGTCTACGGCAATTCCAAGGCGCCCGTTCTCTCTAAATTAATTAGATTAACAATAATTATTGTAGATTATATTACCATAAATAACATTAAAAACATAATTACGATATTCTACTTCAAATAGTTACGTCAGGTGGCGCTAGGTACGGTGCAGCTCAAAGAACACATTGCTTATAATTATAAATTGTTATCGTTAAAATTTATTATAAAAACCACAATTTTCATGATGATATTTTAAAAGAAAGCATTGATAATTTATTCTTGACTACGAAGGTAGCGTTGTGGCGATACCAAAACATAAATTTAAAAATCGTTTAGATTATTGAAACATCACAACCGTTGATCATCGTAGTACGTTCCCGCGCGCCTTCGATATATTGGACGTACCTCTTTTCTCGAAAACTCATTGACATTTTTATCTAAAATTCAACACATAGTTAGTTTATTAATAAACTAAGGCGCCTCTTCTCTTACTTTTTCGCATTCAGCTTTATATTTTTATTAATTAATTATCATAAATAGCGTGTGGATCTCGCAGCGCGTTGACATCGTGGTACGTTCGCGCGCAGCTTCGATGTCTCGGACGTACCACCATGTGTAAGTGTAGTCCTACATTCTCAACGACGTGGATAACATTTATATTTTTGGTAAGACTTTTCTCGAAAACGCGATGACATTTTTATCTGAAATTCAACACATAGTTAGTTTATTAATAAACTAAGGCGCCTCTTCTCTTACTTTTTCGCATTCAGCTTTATATTTTTATTAATTAATTATCATAAATAGCGTGTGGATCTCGCAGCGCGTTGACATCGTGGTACGTTCGCGCGCAGCTTCGATGTCTCGAACGTACCACCATGTGTAAGTGTAGTCCAATATTCTCAACGACGTGGATAGCATTTATATTTTTGATCAAACTTTTCTCGAAAACGCAATAACATTTTTATCTGAAATTCAACACATAGTTAGTTTATTAATAAACCAAGGCGCCTCTTCTCTTACTTTTTCGCATTCAGCATTATATTTTTATTAATTAATTATCATAAATAGCGTGTGCAACTCGCAGCGCGTTGACATCGTAGTACGTTCGCGCGCAGTTTCGATGTCTCGGACGTACCACCATGTGCAAGTAGTAACCTAACCTCAACGAGGTGGAAAGAACAGATATCGTATCGGAGCCACTACTCGTTGACATCGCGGTACGTTCACGGGCACCGTCGAGATTTCGGACATACAACCACCTATAAGTGGTAACCTAACCTCAACGTTTTGGAAATTTTGCATATGTTGGGTAAGACAATGCTAAAACGCAATAAGATTTTAATTTATAATTCAGCCTATAGTTTGGTTATTAATAAACAGAGGCGCCTCTTCTCTTATTTTTGTGCATACAGGTTTTTTTATTAATTAATTATCAAATATTGCGTATAGGACGCACTACGCGTTGACATCGTGGTACGTTTGCGCGCAGCTTCTATGTCTCGGACGTACCACCATGTACAAGTGGTAATCTAACCTCAACGAGGTGAATATTTTCCATTTTTTTGGTTAGACTTTTCTCGGAAACTCAAGAATAATTTTGTCTGAATTTTAACACATATTTACATTATCGATAAATGAAGGCGTCTCTTTTATTATTTTATCGCGTACAGCTTTTTTTTAATAAATAATTATCAAATTTTGCGTTTGTAACATACTGAGATCGTGGTACATTCACGCGCACCTTCGATATTTTTGACGTATCATAATGTGCAATGGATATGAAATTATTTAGTTATAGATTTATTTTACGTAAACAAATATTTGCGAATATGCTACTATGTAATCAGCTGAGATTTAGTTGATAAAGAAAATGCTATTAATTTCGGGTAAATAATTAAACTATTTATTAAAAATAAATTTTTGTATTATTAAAAATTTATTCATCATTATTGATAATTTTTAATTGTCTGCCAAGTTCGCGTTCTAGTGATTCAGAAAAGATTAATTTAAAAATTGTTCAAACGTCCAGACTTTTACTAATGTCGTTGACATCGTGGTATCGAATTATTTCAACTATGCAATTCAGTCGTTATTTTGAATAAATAATTAAATATTAATATTACACAAAAAATTTTGTTTAGCACTTTCATATCAGTATTGTCGGTCACAGCATTTAATGTGTCAGTTGCTATCTGTTCACGCTGCACTGCGGAGCCACTCCTTGTGGTTCCCGATTGCTGCGAATCTTCATGCGCGCATGCGCATAGCTCGGTCTCGATCGCGCGTCTCTTTGTGGCTCAGCTGGTATCCTGCTGCATGCTGATATCCTCTTCGCCTGGACATCGCTGTTGCTACTTCCTTCGTGTAATAATCTTATGTATAATCTTCGTCCGTCAACTAATGAGTACTGCGCTTAATAAGTTTCAGGCGTTATGTCGACCGCGCTGCGCCGCCGACGTCATTACCCGGAGCCGCCTCTATCCTGCTTAATGACGTCGAACACCAAAGTTGCCATAGCTATCCCATGTATTGCTTTAGGTAATTACTTACTTTTTGAGCTTGCGCTAGTATGCGTCTTCATAAATATATTATTTGCATATCTGCTGTACATACAGTTTGTAAACACTAACATAACCTCACTTCAGCTTTGTCTCTCCTACCATACAGCTGTAATATTAAGATACGGCAGTAGTATTAAGATACATCTGTATGTGATTCTGTTATCCTTGTCCTCACATACTACTAGCATACGCTAAAATAGATGGTATTATTTCTACAGTGAACTAGCTACATGCCTGCTTACTCCGGATACCCTGAATCGAGGGTAGCTCTCTTCACCCTGGCTATGAACTGCTGACAGCTTCCAGATCAACCTCTCCGTGCATGTCAGGCTATTGGGAACCCCTGTGTTTACTGCTTCATCAACCTTCCTGAACAGGTGCCTAGACGGACCTGAAAATAAGCTGAGTTCTGCTAGGTTCATTCCACCTTCCGGATAACGTGTATTAGCCAGTGCCAGTGTGTTTTAGTGCGACTTGGGATGGACTATTAGAATTGTAAGGGTAGGTAGGATTTAGATACAGTGCGGGTAGTCAGATATAAGGAAGGGCTTTAGTTATATGGGTAGGTAGGTTTAAATAGGTAATCGATTAGTTATTTTGGTAGGTAAGTATTTGCGGTGCGATTTACGCACTGTTTGTTTTTTAAAAATTGCAAATACACCTTATGTATCAAAAAATATAGTTCGATGCACGGGTAACAGATGAGTTTCAACTCAGCGAGTATTTTTGTCGCTTTGCTCTATTGATAAAATTAGTACTCGTTCGAAAAACGATTTTCGCACCATTATCGATAAGTACCAGCGATATATATCAATCGATATTATTACCAACTCATACGAGTATTCAATCCAGATAGTAGAATTTTGGTTCAAAATAGATGGCTATAATTGTTTGATAATTGATGTATTCAATTATGATATACCAACTCATGAGTATTTAATCCCATTTATTTGATTTCGGTGTAAAACATAAGGTTGAAAATTTTTATTACCAACCCTATTACCAACTCTAAATATGAGTATTATTATTAATATTATTGTATATATTATTATTATTCTTAGCCAAATAAATTATAACCTATTAGTATACTGATAGCGCCATCTACGCTTTCAATATGAAATAGTAAAATTATATACGTATGATGGCGCTACTAGTACACTGCAGTTTACTGAATTATCTCCGCTTTGTCGGTAATTTTTAAGTATGGCACCCCCTTAACTTTCGTCTTTGCATTCGCATTTCAGTTGTCTCGCAAAACATATCTACTTTTAAACTTATTGAAGTTTCTCTTGAATCTTTAAATATTTTTTCCCGTAATTGCTTTAAATTTAATATAACAGATATTGCAGAATGAATCTGTAATTCTGGTTTCTTTGAACTATGAACAAAACTTTTTAAAATTCCATTCATATTTTCAAAAGAATATCAGGATGTGGTCCATAGAGGCCCAAAACTTTTAACAGTATCTGTTAAATACAATAATAAATGCACATTCATGGTCATGTGTCGCACTTCATACAAAACTTGAAATTTTTTTACAAACTCTTTTAAAGAGACTGATACACTATGTAGTATTTCTTCAGATATTGAAAAATTACTTAATAATGATGTGCTATAAACAAGTAAAAAGAAATGGTCAAAATAAATTTTTTTCAATAAATTTTGCAATAAAGGCAAACTATATATTAAAAAGAAATGCTTGAATTCAGTAGCTTTCCAGTAAATTAAATCAATTAAACTTCGTGATCTTCTTGATATACAATCTATAGGTCGAATGGATTTTAAATACTTGTTAATTTCTGATATGTAAAAGCGCAAAGAAAAATCTTCGTTTGAATATTCCGGATCAAACCATAAAGCCATAATTTTTTTTAAAACATCTATATGTACGCTATATCTATATGTATGAATTTTGCAATTTTGACAGCCGTAGTAACCACTGTACAGTTTCATGTTTAAAAACAATGATTTAGCTTGCATATCAAGAGTGCCAGCTATTATCATTGCTCGTACTTTAACTAGTAAATTACCAAAAGTATTAAAATAAACACCTCTGTATAATTTTTTCAAAGAATCTTTAAAAACAATCAAAAATAAGTTTGGATTCGGTTTTTTTGTACCAAACCACAATCCTGCTAGAAAAATATTTTCTTTCTTTATTCATAAATCATACGGTAATTCGTTAATTAATAAACACATCGGCCAGATACTAAATTTTGATGATTTAATAATTGGGACACCGTCAGTGTTCCATGTAAAAGTTATATTATTTGTTGAATTTAAAAAACTTGATTCTATTTGTTTGTAAGCTACACCGTCATAAATATCTTCTAAATTTGAATTACGCAATTTTTGTCTATTATATGACGAAATTATTTCGTAAAATCTTGGTCTCTTAAACAATGCTGAAAGTTGGGTTATTATCGAAATTTCAATAAAGTAAGTAACATCATCTTTTGAATTACTGTCAGGTCAAAAAGATAAATTATTTTTAAGTTTTGTCATACAATTGGCACAAATAAAGTATTTCTTTAAAGGGGTTTTTAAGTTTCTAAAATACTTCTGAAATTTATGCAATGTATTAAAGCACTTATTGGATTTTATATAGTGCATTTCAAGAATTTGCATAAATTTAGCTAAAAGAACTCCAGTAATGTTAAATGAAAGAATTAAAGTAAGAACCCGCGTAAAAATATA
The DNA here is from genome assembly GCA_026168455.1 of Theocolax elegans. Lineage (NCBI taxonomy): Eukaryota > Metazoa > Arthropoda > Insecta > Hymenoptera > Cerocephalidae > Theocolax > Theocolax elegans. The sequence continues at coordinate 59,173,154 of CM047427.1, forward strand.
AACTATTGCCACTATATTGCCGAGCAATGGGCAATAGCTATTGCAAACATATTGCCAATATGTTGCCGCGACAATTGGCAATGTATTGCCAACATATCGCCAAACGTACAACCGCCCATATCTTTGCCAAATATTGGCAATAGTTACTATCTTACCTTTTGTAAACTATTACAAGATCAACCAACAGCGATCAACAGGAAGCTTTCTCGTGACTGCAGGCTCGTCCACTCTGTTCCCACTAGTTCTTGGGCCCGAACCCGGCTTAACCAGCATAGGAGGCTGCCCTTCTCAGTGGTAAACGTCGGAAACGGCGCAAATCTCGCTTCTCGTAGTAATACCGGCTGGCGATCGGATGGGACCTTGCTGCGAGTCGTGGGAGAGGAACGGTCGATGCCACCGGACTGTAGGGGAGCTAAGTTATCGGGACATCTCAGGACGGGCCGTGAAAACCACCACCTGGTGACTATCTGACTACTTTACACAAACATTCACAGATAGGGGGGATAGGGATTAATTAAACACGAAAAATGACAAGTTCTATTAAAATTGCAGGTACTAGAGTGCTGCCTGCGTCATCCGACTCAGGAGAGTCACAGGGCTTCCCAGCTCTCCCATCACGCCGGTAGGTAACCTGGCTGGCGTGGCGGTAACTGCGTCAGGAAAACTTGCACGCCACATCGGAGGGTCGCCAACTAGTTGGGAGGCTGCAGAGAGCAAGATGTATGAACAATTGCTCAACATACGCAGCAGCCTAACTAGGATGACCGAGAGAACAAACGTCCAAAAGAATGTCAGCCGCGTCATAACAGGTGGAATGAGTGAGCTGAATGAATCGGAACGAACAAAGACATATATATGGATGAGTCTACACCTCAGCAACAACAAAAGCGTAAACTGGACAAACAAACCCCTACACCCGAAAATACTGTCACGGAAACGGAAGACGTACCTCAGACAGAAAGTTGGTCGACGGTCGTGCAAAAAAAGAAAAAAAAGAGGACGGCAGCAGCCAACACACGAACGGACGAACTGCCACCTGGGTAATCCACCGCGCACCAAAACCAGCAGTCAGATCGGCCAAAGCCCACAAAGGGCAGAAGCACGATTCTGATCAAACCGGCGGAGGGTCAGACGTATGAGGATGTTTTCGTCTGCAGGTGGATCCTACGAAGACAAAGACGGACGTACGACAGATCCGTAAAACTAAGGAGGGTAGTGTTTTGCTGCGACTCGGTAAACAAGAGATTTCGGCAAGATTTCCAACAGACCTTGCAGGTTGCCCTCGGAGAAAGAGCCCAGGTAAAGGACTTGACAACTATGACAACGCTAGAGTTTCTCGACCTGGACAATGTCACGACAGAAAACAACGTTAGGGACGCCATTAACCGCGAACTCGGGAACAACGTAGAACGAAGGGTACACGTTTTTCGGACTAACGCCCGATGCTTGGCCCTTGCGGTATGTGACTTTGACGCGAGGGAGGCGACCGCGATCCTTAAAAAAAGAAGAATAAAAATCGGTTGGGTTAACTGCCGCGTGAGACCTAGGCTTCGCGTACCTTGGTGCCACAAATGCCTCGGATATGGGCATATTAAAAAAGACTGCAAAGGACCGGAGAGACATCGATGCTGCTGGCAAATGCCTTGCATACGTTGCTGGTTCGGGTGCGTGTGCAGCATTCAAGGCAGCACTGACAACGACGAAGACAGTAAAGTGCCGGTAACTGCTCTCCAATGCAATATGAATCGGAGTAGCGTGGCACACGCGCTGCCTGATGGAGGACGTTTTTAGTAAGCACTGGAAGACGGATCAATTGGGCCTCATTAGTAAAAATAAAAGAGACACTGAGAACCTGTCATCCTACAGGACTCTGGATACGAAAAATTTTCTGGCCTCACATATGCACGGTGACTAAAAAAGCACAAGAAAAGACAAAAGCCTTGAGCAGACTCATGGCTAATTTGAGCGGATTGAAACCGAGCACTCGACGACTACTTATGAGCGTTACCCACTCGATCATGCTATATGGGGCGGAAATCTAAGCGGACGCGTTACACGTTAAGAGACGAGCAAAAGCGATGACTAGCGTACAGCGGGTGGGCGCATTAAGAATCGCGTGCGCGTACAGAACGATGTCCGACCTACTCGCAATGGAACAAAAGCGCATATACGATCGAAGCGCAGACACAAGACGGGTCGACGCTGCGACAGACGAACGTACGAAAACCATGGAACTCTGGCAAACCCTGTCGACAAATACCCAACAGGCGCGATGGACACGTAGACTTATCCCTGCGGTTGCTCCGTGGAAGGGGAGACAGCACGGTGAGGTAGACTTCTATCTCACTCAATTTTTCTCTGGACACGGATTTTTTCTCGGCTATCTACACAAGATGGGCAGACTTGCTTCACCTGAATGCAAGTACTGCGGATGAGTACATGATCACGCTGATCATACGTTCTTCGCCTGTAGGCGATGGACAGATCAACGTCAACGACTTGAAATGAACATAGAAGCGATCACGCCGGAAAACGTGACGAGACTTATGACGACGAACGCGGACAACTGGCGCCTGATCGCAAATTACGTTACGAATGTATTGCGGAGCAAAAAAGCAGATGGATGTCTGATAGATTGAGCGAATGTGATTCGATAATGAAAGAGTAAAGGAATGAATGTGTTTTTTGGACACGCGAGGACAGCCGCAGTCCCCAGTTCAGTACCCAGTCTGATGTAATCTGAATAAAAGTTCAGGGCTAGTGTCGGTGCGAACAGAGATATGTGGGTTTAGTGGGTAATACTAGTTTGCTCCTACTGAGTCCCACACTCGGTGGACTGACTGTTCTTGCAAGGGGATGGATAGTTTGCCGGTTGTGCGTAAAATGTCATTACCACAGACTCCAAAAAAAATAATAATAATAATAATCCCGGGAACCTTCCTTAGGACGTTAGAGCACTTTTCCATGCTACCAGACGAGTCCACAGGTTGCGCATCGTGGAACGACCAGATAGATTAATGGAGGTAGGAGACTATATCCAATCTCTCTGGCTAGTCGCTAATACATCGAATACGCGGCCGCGGACAATGGAATAATCGAAGTGTAGCCAATAGTGGTAGGCTATGTTTCTTACAACCACACAAACACAATACATACACACTGAGAGAAAGGAATATTTGTGAGAAAGAAATTGTGCATTTGTTACTAAAAATTTACATTGACTTGTAACAAAACATATATTTCTTTGATATTAACACGAAGTTCTTAACTATTAAGATTTTAGATAATTTTAGAACTGCTTTTTTGTAAAGAAATAATTCTTAACAGTTAATGAATGCAATCTTGTATATAAAACGTTACGATAATATTTAATATTAAGGGGGTTTCATACTCAATTTTTGATGATTAATTAATAAAAAAATTGAACCGTATGTGAATAAATAAGAGAATAAGCGCCTTCGTTTATTGACAATCTAACTGTGTGCTGAATTTTAGATTAAAATATTATTGCGTTTTCGAGAAAAGTCTTACCAAAAATATCAAATTTTTTCACCTTGTTGAGGTTAGGTTCACATTTTTGGTAAGACTTTTCTCAAAAACGCAATATAATTTTAATCTGAATTTCGGCACACAGTTATATTATCAATAAATGAAGGCGCCTCTTCTCTTACTTTTTCACCCCACACAGCATGAAATATTATATCGAAATATTTTCTGCAATATATAATAAAATATTTTAAGAAATATATTAGAAATATTTATTAAACATTACAAGACTTATAAAAGGAAACACTGAAATATTTTATTAAAAATTTCTAAAATATTTCCAAAAGATTTCGTGGTATAATTTAAGAAAACAATGTGTAATATTTTATAAAATATAACGTAAACATTTTAAAAATATAAAAATATATAATTTATAAATATTTCATAAAATATTATTCGTAAGATTGTAAATTAATTTTGGTTATATTTCCAGTAATATTTACTATTACAGTGCCGAAACATTTCATGATATATTTTAAAAATATTACACAAACTTTTCGGCATTTATTTAAAAAATATTACGCGAAATATTGTCTATTACATTTCTACAATGTTTGTGTTATATTTGCCAAAGTATGTAATTTGATACAAGTGGAAATGTTACGTGAAATATTTGAAATATATTACCAAAGATTAAAAAATAGTACATTATCGCTACGCTCGGTCCCAAAGCTCGCACTCGCCGTGAATGATACGTTTCGCGCCCTCGGTGCATATACTATTTTCGCCCTCAGGCCGCGAAATGACAAATTCTCGGCCTAAGTCGCGAAACAATACGGCAAGAGGGAGAGAGAGGGAGAGAGTGCGCGCGCGCTCTCGCATTATTGCTTTATTGTTTACTTCCGACACATCGTTTCTATGAAAGGTCGTATCGTGTCGCTCACGAAAGTGTAGGGATATTAATTTACTTTGAACTGTTGGTGATTTCTAATTTCTGCGAACTTCATATAAATTTATTATTACTTTTTTTTAGGAACATTAAAATTAATTTTTTAAGGGGGGGGGGCTCTGCCCCAACCCCCCGGCGGGGGCTTCGCCCCCTGCACCCCCACCGGGCCTGCGGCCCTGGACCCGCTTCCTCCCCCGCTCCATCCTTTTCATTCCCTATCCATAATATATTCTAACAGTCAAAAATTGTAATGTAAATTACATCTTACCGGCCTTCGGACGAAAAAATATATTTCAAATATATTGTGTAATATTTTGTAAAATATATCGTAAATATTTTAAAAATATAAAAATAAATAATTTATAAATATTTCATAAAATATTGTTCGTAAGATTGTAAATTAATTTTTGTTATATTTTCAGTAATATTTACTATTACAGTGATATAGAACATTTGATGATATATTTTAAAAATATTACTTCTACATTTCGCCGTATTAACCGAAATGTTTCGGTTTCTTTTACGAAATGTATCGTAAAGTATTTGTATATTACATTTACAAGTATATCGGAATAGTTTACGGTCATATGTTTTAAAATTTTATTTATAATTTTTCCATCTTAGGTTGATATTAATTGTTATTGGGCTGCACTTTGTCCTTAACATTTTTTAATCGGTAACGCTCAGTCGTCTTTTACATGTTTGTTTCTAATAATTTAATGAAAAGTGAAAATAAATGTTAGTGGCAACAAAACACGTATTTTCTAACATCACTGATGATGATATCAAAAAAAGCATCAAAACTTGGCTTGATGCATTTAGTAACAGGTACAAAAGAGAAATTCTAAATCAATCCAAAAATAAGAGGCAGCCATTTAAACCCTTGGATCCTGACAACACTGATAGCTCAGAAAATGAAGAATAAAATAAATAGTATAAAAATAATTTTTAGTATGCTATTTTGAACGAGATATACTTTTTTTACCTTATTTGACTAAATTAACGATATTTTATATAGATATCCTTACTTATACTTTTTAATTGATAAAAATTACATTATATTCTTTAAAATGTATAAAAATTATTTCATAAATAAAATTAATATAGTAGTAGATAAAAAAAATCCATACATTTATTTTTATACCCAAAATATTTTTAAAACCTTTATATGTAATTAATTGTAATAATTTTACCACAATAATTATGCAGAAAACATTAATGAAATACTTCTTGTAATTTTATAGAAATTAAATCATAAATATTTCATCAAAATATTTTTATAAGATAAATTGAATTATTATGAATGATTCTAATTCGTCCAAAAATGATTATTTCAGAAATATTATCTAAATATTGATATGAAATTTTTGGAAATATATGAGAAATAATTTCCAGAAATATATCAGGAATATTTTGCAGAAATGTAACAAAAATTTTTTCTAAAATATAATAAAAATATTTCACAAATATAATAAAAATATTTCATAAATATGATCAAAATATTTCAGAAATGTAACAAAATGTAAACAAAATGTAACAAAAATATTTTTTAAATATATTAAAGAGATTATTTTGTATCACACAAAATATTTCGGAAATATTCCCGACATATTTCTTGTAATTTATAGAAATTATTACATAAATATTTCATAAATATATTTTTATAAGTTTACTTGAAATATTATAAAAGATTTTTTGTCGCGGACATTTGAATATTTCCCAAATATTTTTCTAAAATATTTTGAAATATTTCAAATCTGTACATGAAATATTTTAGAAATATTTTAAAAACAATGCATGCTGTGTGGGAAGTAATGTATTTTTATCTTTAAAGCTAAATAATTCAAAAACTATTTCTTATATCTTTAAAACATTCCTTGCAGGACAATTTTTGTCGTAGCCACCTGAAATTTTACACACATCTTGAGGTATGTATGAATTATAAAGTTACACAGTCTTTTTTGTTTAAAATTAAATGTGACATTTTTATTATTACTTTTTTAATGAAAAATCTGATATTTTTAAGGCAATTATATAAACAAATTAGGTTTATCGAGCCCGAAATTGCATTTTTATAGATAAACCTTATTCGCTGTGTAAAGTTGTAGCTCATATGTATAAGTTTGAAATTTAAAATTTTTTTACCGGAGTTCTTTGATAACTTTTACCCCGCAAGGAGTTTTTTGAATTTGCAACATTTTTAGGCCTATTTTGTTAAATATTTTAATATTTTTCGTGATTTAGGTGTTAATAATCATAAATAAATAATATTTTTTATAATATATTTGATGAAGATGACATTTCACATAATATTTTATAAAAATTACAAAAATATTTTTCTAACCATACTCTACCCTTAAGCGAAATATCAAAAAAATTACAGATTCTGGGCATTTACATGGTAATTCGTTACATACGATCCGTATGCAAGCGTCCGAGATTTATCTACATACGCATAATATACGTAAATTATCAAATGATAAACTAAGTGTAAAAAATTACTAATAGTTTATTGAATAAATTACCAGAAAATAAAGTCTCTTTAATTAGTAAAAAAACCACTAATAATTTAGTGAAAATTTTAATTTAAAATAATACACTAATTAATTAACGACTAGTCAATAATTTCATTAGTCGAAATAACAAATGGTTGATTAATTAATAAAAACTCATAATTAACAGATCAGAGAATATTCAATATATCAAATTATACATTATTTTACAAAAACAGTAAAATAATAAATATTTCAATAGTAAAATATGAGTTTACTTTTTAAATTGTTATATTATAAAATTAGTACAGTAAAAACCCCATATTCTTAACGTACTCTTCAAACAGTGCGTACTCAGTTTTTTTAAATTAATAATATATAGAAATAAAAAACATCCTGGATTCTAATGAATAAAGTAAGTATAACAAACTCTTTTATACAACTAAGCAATTACATACAATACTCAATATTAGTTCCAGTGCAGTTATTTATGGTTAGACCCATCGATACTGATGTTCTATCCAATATTTGCTTCTCCGATTCAATGATTTTATTACATTAATTACTCGAATGAATCAAAGTTGCTAAATCGAACTATATGAATGATTCTAGAAGAGGGATGTCGAGAAAAATTGAATGCTTGGTTACTCAAGAAGTGATCCACAGAATCGGATTATCGAGTATTTCATGGAGAAAACCATCTATTTTTTTCTTGTGCATCCACGCGTAATATAAATTTGTCATGTCGATAGATAATTCAATTAATTAATTAAATAAACAACAACGATATATCTAATTAATTTAATAATTGCAGAAAATAAAAAAATTGCACAAAATTTCTTTTTAATTGCTTTATCTTACAGTTTTTTCAATAAGACATTAAAAAAAATCAAATGTTCACTCACATATTATTTAAAAAGTTTCTTATCGATCATCTAACATTAACATTAAGCTATAGATTCGTAAATGCGGTAACAACATAATACATATACTTAATGCGGACTTCCCTATTGATTAATGTTAAAACGTTGATGAACTATATAAGGTAATTCAATTTTTTCAAAGCACAGGAATATATTACTTCGTATTTGACTGATGATCACGATTAAGGAAGTCATATATATATATATATATATATTCGAAAGCAGTCAAACCTAACGTATATTCATCGAAACTATACAAATTATTGATCCGTATAACGTCGCAGCCTTTGGACCACCAGAAAATATTCTAGGAGCATCGTTATTCTCAATAAAATTATCTGATCGTCTTTTGTTATTTCGATGCCATTGCCAAAGTTGACGTAGGACAGTAATTATACGATAAAAGCTTTTCCGAAAATCAATTTTGCGCTTAAAAGTGTTGTTCGAATAAATTTATTTACCATTTCATTCGACGTCGCGCGTAATTGTCTAGTTTACTTAGTTATACAAAACTGCGAGATATTACAAATATTATCAACGAACCACTTCCTGCTTCATTAAAACTCTGAACATTTCAATAAATCACATCACCCGACAGCGTATTCTTAGATGATTTCAAGTGTTGTACATCGAGAATAGTTATGGTAAATTATATTATTATTAATCATCCTGTTTCATAAGAAAATAAATCAAGTTACTTGAAAACAATTGATAAAACTTAATTAGTTTAAAATTTGAGATTAATGATTTAGAATATTATTATTTTATTTTTAGCATTAAGTTTCTTAACTATACAGCTTTGAACTATTTGTTGCGTTGAATACATACAAGCTCTATATTATTTTCATCTTATGTCTTTAAAGCATACAGCGGTTTGTAGGTCGAACATCGATAGTTGTCAAATTAGGGAATCCTACGACTACTAACACAATACGAAGTTAGTATATAGTCAAGAGCGATTATGTTACCATCTAGATGAGAATCGTCGCCGAACATTCAATCTTGCAGGGATCCCAACTAAGTAAATAAATCAATATTAAAGTACACAAATTAAGACCGAAGTAGCTGGAGAGAAAAATGGGGTTGAACGGTACACCGACGGTCCCACGTATTTGCGGTGTGTCTATCTCCCCCAGGGTTCAGTATAACGAATGTTTGATTACATCCGGGGTGCAACGACTATATTCAAAAAAAAAGAATCGACCGAAAAATAATTCAAGGACATCCGGGTGATGGGCATCGTAACGATATTAGCTCAAAAACCAACAGCTTTTCACACATTCTTGCCCGTCATTTTTACTTCTACACCTTTTTATGTTCGATGTAAGAGATGTAATTATTGAATTTATGGTAAGGAATTTCTCGGTAAGTAATGAATACTTTTACCTAAAATTTAATACAGAAACAAATGATTAACATAAAAGGGGCACTAAATTTATATTTTACGTCGATAACCTAGGGAACATAAAAGTTTAGTAGGCACCCACTTAATTAGGTGATACACACATTTTTCATTTTCAGTTTATATCTAATTTGAATGGAGAAATTCATTCAAAGTTGGGTCTTATATAAATTACTAATATCAACTTTGATTTCTCAGGAAAGCTATTCTGAATCATAGTATCATTTACCTAAAGTTTCAATTTTGCATTTTTCCGATATCAATATTGCTTTTAGTATTTTAATCAGAATAAATATTACTTAAAACATTCACAAGTCCGAGGATTGTTCTAAAATATTAATTATTATTCGTTTACAAGTATTTGCATTTACAAATAAAATTCAATAATAATTTGGAAAATTTAGGTGGTTTTTCTGTTTTTTATTAAAAAATTGCAATTATCGAAATTACATTTATAAGATATTGAAGAAACAAATTTTTGGCAAAATAAATACTTGCACCTAAAAAGTTTCTATCATGTATTTAATTGTACGAGTTGTAATGGAAAGTGATTTAATTATTGAGAATATATAATTCAAAATTTGCTTAAAGCGAAGAGAATATGGTATTTTTCCTAAAATGCTACTCATTTTGGACGAAATAAACAAATACTGCTTGTTAAATTGTAATGCAATACAAGTTAATTTAATTATGTAATAACATATTTTTACATTTAAAATAAACGTTTTTAATTTATCGATACATTTAAATGATATCGTTACTTTCATTTGATAATAAAATTTATAACCTGAATTATTAAAAAAAGTCTAGAAGCTAATACTAATTAATGATAAGTATAAGCTAATGTTAATGAGTTCACTAAAAAATATAATTAAATAAATGAATAATTGATATAATTAAAACATGATTATTAATATAAAATAAAATTCCTTTTATAATATTCTAATGACAAAGAAATAGTTTTAATAATTTAAAGCAAGTTTTAGGAAATGTATGTAATTTAATAAAAAAAAATAATTAAAATTTGTTGCAAACGTATGGCATTTAATTAACAATAATTTAAAAAAAAAAAAGTAATCCTTCGGAGATTCGAACTTGAATCTTTTATACCGAAGTCTTTCGCTCTACCAACTGAGCTATTTTATTGTTTATATTAGTATGTTAAATTCAGGTTAAATATAAAAAACAATAGCAGCACACTTCAATTCAGTTTATAACTTGAATTTAACATATTAATATAAACAATAAAATAGCTCATAGAGCGAAAGACTTCGGTATAAAAGATTCAAGTTCGAATCTCCGAAGGATTACTTTTTTTTTTTTTAAATTATAGTTAATTAAATGCCATACGTTTGCAACAAATTTTAATTATTTTTTTTATTAAATTTTGAATAATATTTATGGCAAAATCTTTGCAAATCATGGATTCTGCTCATTAGCCACGATTTTGCCAAGATATTGCAAGGAAAAATTTTGCCATGATTTTCACATGAATTTTTGGTGAGTACACGCATGATGAACGCTACTTAATTTATTTTATATCGTGTCATATTATGAGAAAGAGATTGCACTTTTGTACATAAATATTTTCTTTTATTTTAAAAATAATTTTTTAGTTCAAACTGTTAAAATTCTAGATTTTGTGAGCTTTGATTAGACGTCACATTTTATTTTATTTATGAGATTCGAAATTGTTTATTAACACTTTTTTTAGTTCTGGAGTCTCATTTGTCTTCTCGACGTTAATGAATGCGATTAATTCATCATTCAATATGTGACTTACTTTACACACAAGTTTTTAGATTGAAACCTAAATTAAGCGATTCCATTTTGGATTAATAAACTTAAATTTCATGATGAATCTAATAGAATTGTTTTAATATTTTAGATTTATGATCAGTGCATATATTAGATTAATTCTAATTAATCTCTTGGATTGATCTTTTAATATATTGAATATTCGTTTAGAAGAGATCCTAAATTAAGACTTATGACAGCTTACAATCAAAAGTTTTGGATTGAACTTTTAAATCTAAATACCATATTTTGAACATGTAATCGAACAGATTCAATTTTTTAATAATCTATATTAGATTTAAACGTATCAGTCAATTAGATTGATCATATTTTTCATTAGGAAATCAATCTATTAAATTAAAATTTTAAAACTTTTGAGTGTAAGTAAGTAAACAATTAAACTAATGAATATGTATATTTGAATATACCTGTTTAAATTCTTTCCTGAAGTTCTCGTTGAGCCATGCGTAAAGAAATGGATTATAGCAAGTGCTACTCATAGCCAGACAATGAGCAACGAAGAAAAACACCTTGTAGTACTTGAAGTTAATGGCTTCAGGAGAGAAATCTTCAACAATGTTGACGATATTGAGGGGCAGCCAGCTAACCCCAAATATGGCTACCATTGCAATAAGCATGCGGTTAGTCCTCCTTTTCCGCTGTCGATCAGCAATTTCCCTCCTACTAGTTTTGTTACCTGGCTTCATCCTTGCTCGATCATTCAGTCTAGCCGAGACGCAAATATAGCAGACCGCAATAATTATAAATGGTAATATAAACTGCATAATCGAGGTGAATCCACTGAATACTTGTCTAAATGGATCTTCTGGCCAATCTTCCTCACAATAACGTGTCTTATTTTGTTCATCTTGAAGAGGTTGCATATACAGCCCATACGGAAGAGTCAGCAACAGTGCAATAATCCAAATCGCGAAAATGATTCCTAAACAAATCTTGTTTTTCATTCTTGGCTTGAATGGGTACAGGATCACGAAGAACCTGTCAATGGCTATGCTGGTTAAGGTAAGAGTGCTGATGTAAATGCTGACACCCTGAGCATACGGAACCAGGTGACATAAAGTATCCCCGAAAACCCAATGGCCTAAGAATGTGTATAAGGGTGTGAACGGTACCGCAAGAACGCATAGAAGAACGTCGCTTACGGCTAGGTTGGTGATAAAAATGTTTGTCACTGTTTGCATTTCTCGATTACGCAGGACAACGAAGCATACTAAGGCGTTGCCCAGAAATCCTAATAGAAAGATGGTCGCATAGAAGAAGCCAAAAATTATTTTAAAGGTCTCGTTCGAAGTCGTCAAATCATCGGCAATCCCGGTAACATTAAATAAGCAGTTTCCATTTGGGCATCTACTGCTGTCGTTGTGGATGTAGTGATGAATCGACATGTTGGTGATGGTGATGGTGCACAACTACGATTGTATACTTAATCCAACAAATTGAGATCTGGCAACTGAAATAACAAACGTAAATTTTAATATATTAATTTTAAATAGAATAAATGTATATTATTAAAATATAAAATAATTAATCTACAAAATTCGTAAAAGAATAAAAATGAAAAACCTGCCCTAATAATGAATTGTAAATTTGAAATAGGCTAAGGATAAGGATAAAAAGAACTACCAATACAAAAATATGATTATAATTTAATTATAAATATGATTTTAGAGTAGAATTTTGTTAAACTGAACAAAAATTAATTATGTTCTGTTTGATAAAACTCTATATGTTATTAGTGTAAGTAATATACCGTGGCAAAGCCTTTTAGAAAACTATCGTAGATTAATCATAGTTCATGAAAATCGACCAAAATTCCTGTACAAACAAAGAGTTTGAAGTGCTTCAAAATATAAGAATATGCCGCTTAGTTATTTGAATAATAAATAAGGGATGAAATATAGTAAAGAGAAAATTAATCTTGAAATTACTTTTGTTAATTTTGGTAATGTTTAACATCAAATATTATAAAAATTAACTTAATATAATGTAGATGAATTTGATGAATCGCTTTCCATTTTCTTACGTAAGGATAAGGTAATGGATCGATGGTGTGGAACAGTGGTATTTATTTTATAATAAATTTTTTATAATATACCATTGGCTATATCACCATTGATCCACTACCATATCTATACTTACAATTTTGAGACTGAACTCAGAATATTTCAACCTTTTGCCACTTGACAAGTAAACTTTGTACTGACATGTTCGTATATCTAGTCGTTTAAAATTTTATTATGTAATCAATTGTGACTTATTTTTAAAGCCTGGTGAGGTTGACTTTTTAAGCCAACGACACAATGTTTATTTTACATATGCCCTCTTTTAAATCGATTATAGAAGTTCAAATTCTATAAAAACATAGAGAACGTCAATAATCAAATTACAGCACAGTAATTGCAAATCATTTTTCTAAACAAAATACACAGTACAATTGGTCGTCTATAAACGAAAAGAGGAGTCCTTTTCTTCCCGATCGTCCTCGATTTTCCCATTCCGCGATGTTGATAACGTCTGCTTCCTGCGAGTTTCTAGTAATTTCATTTTCCCATTCTCCGCCGGTACTTCCGGCTAGTGACACCATCACCATTCGCCATCTATTCTCTCTGGTTTCGGCTATCGCAACGTAGATAAACGACCTGGATGATATATCGTTTAGCATTTCTATTCCTGAAGTTTCATGTCTTTTTTCTCTCCCTCTTACTTTCGCATGAATAGTGTGCAGGTTTCTTCCGCCCGTTTCTCCGCTCCCCCTCGACGCATCGCCCGCTAACGTCGGCCAGCTGCGGGAGCAAGTTCGTGTCTCCCTCCCCCACCCTCCCTCCACCCCCCCCCACCTATTCTTACACCCGTTAAGAGATGTGCGAACGCAGTAGTAAGTACCGCGAGCGAGACAAAACAATTCTCTATCATCCTCGTTTTTGTGGGTGTTTTCGTACTGCGGACAACTGCATCACCGTGAGAGTTGACAGGAACAGCTTTTCAAATTGAAAACATAGGAATCTTGTCACTTTGTTTCTTTTTCCTACATCTCCATGTACCCAATATCCTACACATCGATCTGCACCACCTTTCAACCTCACAGTCCTGTCAAGGACTTATTCATTTGTGAAGCAGGATTTCGCTAATATTACTGGCTTATCAAACACTACCCATGTTATTAACTAGTCATTTTCTTTTCTTTGTACATCGCTGAAGTAAGGCTCGTCTCAGATCTTTGTAAATGTTATACGCTTTATTGAAGGATTAACGGTATGCTAAATTCAAAGATCTAGGGTGATTTGTTATAAACAATTTTTTGAATACATTGTAAAATTATGACTTTAAGTAATTTCATAATATTCGTAAAATTTCAACAGAAAAATCAAGAAATTCTATCAAGTTCATTAAAGACTAAACTATTTTTTTAATTTATTTTATATATAGGTTCCCGAAATAATATAAGAGAAAAAAATTATTAAAAATTGTGATTTTTATACGTCAGTTAATGGAAGTCATATTGATCGTGACATATAATTATAATTTTAATTCGTTCTAAACATGGGAGATTAAAAACTAAAAATAAGTTTAATAAGATAAAATTCTGTTCTTTCAAGCAAGCTGCAGGAAAATTTATCGAATTTATCTTTTGAAAAAGAAATTGGTTACCATATAAATAAGAAATTTAATTGATTGCTAATCTTTATCGGATGTATTGAAAACGTGGCAGCATCATACATAACGATTAATCTGACAAGTTAATTCGAATTTACGAAAAAATTATTCTAATAGAAATAAAAACTTTTTGTATTGAAAATGGCATTGACGCACGAGTTTCAAATTCATAACATGACGACGATATTACCAACTGAAAACCGAATTACGTAAATAATCTTAATCAGAATTAATAATTAAAAATTATTACTATTATTGATATGTTTAAAATATTATTTAAATGAATAAGAATAATTTTAAAATGTATTTTAACTTACTAAAATGTCTAATAAATTTTGGGTTATACAAGCATTACTGCATTGATGCAGGAGTTGTTAAGAAACCGCGTTTTTAAGTTTGAAAACATTCTTTTTTCGCTTTTTTCTTACCTTTATTGTTAATAAACATATTATTTCAAAAATATGACAAAACCTACAGACATAAATTATCAAAGCGTTACCATACAAAATGCAATTGTCATTATTTTTTACGCTGTTATCTTTTGTTTTTACATAATTAAATAACATAATTAATTCGTCTTGATATTCCGCATTTCGATTATCCTATACCGCTCTCACACACGTGAGATGCCGATACGCGCGTCGCTGTTACGCACGTACCAATATGCGGAATTCTTAAATATGCCTTAAAAAACATCTGCTTGAATATAGAAGAATCTGCATAATTATAGAAGAATCACATTGGAGAAAACAGATTTTCTTTTTGAGGCATATTGAAGAACACTTGCGCTAAAATAAAAAATTTGTTTTTTCAATGTAGCTAAGTTCTAAGGCTATATATTTTTCATTAAATTAAAAACAATTATTTCAAATAATATTATAGATATGCTTGCATTCCTTCTTAAAATGTCAATTATTTATAAAAAATATATTCTTTGACAGACTTCTGTGTGTGTCATAAATAGAAAAATGTAAGCACATGAGTAAGTTAATGCTGATATGTTTATATACACAAAAAGAAAATCTGTAACGTTTTTTCAGACCGTAACTCGAAAATATCTCCTATAAATGTAAAAAAATAGTATTTAAAAAAACTGATATCGTGCTTTTGCGAATTTCAACAAACTTCATGAGAATATAATTCAAATGTTAGTGATCGCGTATATGGAGAGACAAAACCTCACCAATTTTCATACCAGTGGGGAAAGAATTTTAATGTCATAGAACTATAAAAATAAGCTCAAATTAGGAGAAAAATTATTTATATTCCCAACTTTACCATTGTGCACAGTATCTTCTTAAATTATATTTTCGAGGCATAAGTAAATATATGCACATATATATTCCATGTTTGAAACGTTCGTGTAAAATTCGTCAAAACTATTAAGCTCTAATTCTAATTATACCAGCAACATAAACTGTCAGTTGTAAACTAAAATCAGTGTTTACACAATTATTTACTGTGTGCTATCGTAACCTTGAGGTAACGATGCGCTTTCCAGAAACGTCCTAAAAATACGATTAGGTATAAGTTTATAGAATTTTTCTCGAGGGCCGAATCGTCGAGTCATTTTCAAATAATTAATACACCAAGCGTACTTCTTATTAGCATATATATTAATTTAACTGATATAACTGGAACTTTTTCTCGCTACTCATGCTTAATTTTAGACGCAAATGAGCCAAGTTTGGATTACGTATATTAATTGTCGTCGATTCTCTCACTTTCTCTCTCGATTACTCCAATCTTTCCGCGATGAAATATTTCATTATCGAAGGTGTCAAAACCTCTCAGATGACGTATCTACGTAATTTTCCTTTTTATACAACATTTTCCAATTAAATCTAAAGGGACGATTCTTCTAAAAATACACTCTTCAGTTATTGTTATCTATTTTCGTAATATTTATAGATTATCATAAAAATTTGACAATAAATAAAGAGAGAATTTTGTTGTAAATTTAGTCATACCATCAGGATAAACCTACTGGATCATTTAATAAGTATAAGTAATCTACAAATTATAAAGATATCACGATAAGTCAAGAGAGCAACTTCTGTACAAATATTATGATTTAGGTTAATTCGAGTTTACCGTCCCGATATAATAATTTTCATAGTGAATATAATAATTGATACGCGGAGGAAAAGTTTTTATAAAAAATATCAAAATGTTTTGGGTAAATATTGTAGTGCTAGTATGGTCCAAATTCTAAAATAAAAGACATGTTCGAAGCGTCTACATAAAATTTTAATGTAATTCTTAATTATTACATAAAATTCCGAACAAAAATTATAAAAGCAAGCGAATGTCATAATTTTACCCTGAAAATGTGGCTAATATTTATTCAACTTTTCTCTGCATATAGGTATTCAGAGAAAGTTTTTGAATATGTAAAATGTGTATGCGTATATATACTACGTAATCAACTTTGAATTTAAGTTGCACTAGATCAAACTACACGGAGAAATAGTTCTAGTAAAAATAACTGTGTTATTGAGTAACTGAAAGGTAAGACTTGATAAATCTTTAGTTATTTTGGTCAAGTAACACGTATTAAAAATGTATACAAATTAAAAGTATACTCTATAACTTAGGCGTTAAAAATGATGGATTAATAATATTTATATAAACTGACAAAAATTATGCAAACAAATTAAATGAACGGAAACGGCTTATACATCTAAAACAATACGTATATCTTGTACAGTACGACAAAAAGTCATATTGTGAAATTGGATAAAAATTGGGTAATTTTACTAGCAAATTTATATTTTTTACCAATGACTATTGAATAATTTCGATTTCTACTAGATGGTAACTGTAGAATTTAACATTGTATTTAATTGTGAAAGCTACTATATAACTTTTTTCTCCGTACACATATACTGTATTTCATTTATTGATTGAAGTAATCTGCGTGTGAATATACATCCGAGTCCGATCCCCGCAAGTTGAGCATTCATCTCAAAATTCATCTAATTGGTTACTAGATCTATAAATAAAAGTTTTAGAATACATAAAAATTGTAAAGAATTATTTATATATATATAATGTGATTTTAACTTATTTCCCTTAAATGATCGATTTTTAATTATCTTTGTAAAACAAAATTTTTAATACAGCTGTAAAATAATATCAAAAACTTGTAAATAATATTATTTCGCGATAATATATATGTGCCATTTTTTGTGACCCATTAAAAAGGATCTTAGTCTAACGTAATTATTTTTTAAATCAAACTATATATAATAGTAAAAAGGTATTATAGGTAATTAAAAGAAATCATGATTATATTTTAATAAAGTTAAGAATACTTTACATCATGATTTGTTTTACAGTTTATTTTGTGAATAAAGTACTAGAAATTAACAAAATAAAGCTACTGCCACGCGTCAAAGTGTACCAGTAGTTTTAATTTTTCAATTTACGTATAGTATATATAGTTAACGATTTAATACAGATTTAGGTCTATATCGTGCCACTTAATGAAAATGCAACATCTTATGACATAGACTAACTTAATAAGTGCACAGCATTAAGTACTTTAAAATATCTATAAAGAAAGTTTTCCCACAGATAAGCAAATAACCAATCTATTGATAATAATGGTTAAGTTTGTGAGTTACTTAATCTTGATGCTGATTATCGTTTTTAATTAAAGCTCTTTAATTTAACTTTGAAAATCGTACCGTTACATTAGCAAATTTCGAATTAGATATTCCAGACTAATCCAGCTTGATTCTTTCAAGAGATAAGGCCGGTAAATATTACGGTAGATAATAGCAAACACTGATTTATCGCTACTAAAACTACTTGTATAATCTACTTAATATTATACCGGATAATATTTTCCGCTTTAGGATCTCATAAAAAAATTTCAATTTTCAATTTTTTCCGGATCAGTGGGTAATTTATGACTGCTCTACAATTTTTTGTAACACTTTCACAACGCATTGAATTAAAGCGATAAAAATGAAATTCCTTTATTTGTAAGACAATCAAAAATATACTAGGCTGTTATAAAGATGTTTACAACACAGTAGTGTGTCTCCGTATGCAGTCAGACATTATGTGCACACACACGCATATGTACTCACCTCCAGGCACTTTTCCTCACTTTTTCAAATTGCATGAAATTCCTAAGTTATGTTGTTTAATCAAAATTATAAATTTGCTTCAGTTATGTTAAATAATTATACCCTAATAAATTATATAATATTTTATTTTCATCATAAACTAGCTATTTTTTTTAAAAAGAGGATACAAATGATCTTACTATAAGCTGCAAGCATTAGAAATGGCCAAATGAATACTAGAATAGTCTTTGTATTAATATTACACGGAGAAAATAATGTCTATATAAATAAAAGAAGATTTCATTGATTCAATGAAATATTTTCTTTGCAGAGTACTAATAAAATATTAATTAATACTATGTGAAGCTTTCTTCAACCATTGGTCAACGAAATTATTGAACTTTAACATAAGATATTTGTACTATATGTAGATTTTTTTCCAATATGGCAAATAGCATACAAAAACTTCTCAAAAACTTGCCTTTTTCATTTGCCATTACTTACTTCAAATAGTTCAAAGTTTAGAAAAAACTTCCATCGAACAAAAATGTCTTAAAATTGATTAAAGAACATTCTAGTTTTCCAGATACTGCGGAGAGTATTTTTAATTTAATATAAATTGAAAAAATGAAAATTTAAAAAAAAATTTTAAAAAGGTTCTAATAAAGTATTCTTTAAGTAATTATAAGACATTTATAATTTTAGAAAATGTTCACCGATGCTTTAAGATTTATTAATTGTTTCAATATATACAATATGAATTTTGCGGTCGAAAGCGTCAAAACATTAATGGTTTTTGTTATTAAAGAGTTAATTACAGTTATATTTTGTAGTATTATTCCTTATTTCAGCATTTTGTTTCTAATAATTTTTATACTGCTATTGACGATTATTCATTATATACTTCAATTTCGAAGCTAATCAACGGCAAAGGCACGCGTTGTGTTTTTTTATCCGCATTATTTGTCAAGTTCAGTTTAACAATTATATTGTACACACTTTAATTCAATTCCTATTTCCATAAAAATTAGCTTCAAATAACAATGTTTACTGAATACATATGAAAGATGTATGAGTAAAACAGTAGACTTTCATACACTGTATCTTTCCATTAATTTCCATAAATTACCATCAAATGACAGTTCGTGTAATGACATGAAAAGGTTGTCGTGTTATACTCCGAATAGGAACAATACAATCAGTACATTAACAAATATGCAATATAAAGTTTTTCAAAAATGCTTTGACGTAAATGTATGTTCTCTTTTAAAAAAATTACAATTATATTCGGTCACTCGGGATTTGAGAGATTGATTGAAGTATATTATTATTTACATAAATGTAATCAGAATCTCAAATATAACAGTATTTCATTGATTTAAAAATGATGTAATTGTAAAAATATAGATTATCAAGCATAAAAAATACAACTATATATTTATGTAACATAACTGATACAAATTTATTTTCTCAATTGAAAAATATATTTTCTACGTAAAGTTTAATAGCACATAAAAATAATGTACCATACATCAACGTATACATATAAACCGACTTTGTAGGAAATTTTATATAATCGACATCAATATTTCCAGCAATTTTCATCCGAAAATCCTACGATCCATCATTAATTTTGAAAACCAATGGAATCTTAAAGTATCATATAAGACGTCTTAATCCACCGTGACGTCGTAGCACCAATGCAAACCGCCCCAAAGTGATATAAAGAAAAAAAAATGACCCTCGAGATCCCTATGCCATCAATCACCCTTGAGGCTCGATGTGTACGTTATACGCTGCAGTACTTTTTACCGTTCCTCACTAATGGAGCTCGTGATTACGCGAAAAATTAAGTCAATCAAATGGGTGATACGATCGAGTTCAATGGTTTTTTTCTCGCTATTCAAATGATGAATTCCTTGTTCGATGCAACATTTCCTTTGAAATTCCTTGTAATTTATTCAAACGTTGCATTCTGTTAAACTCAAGATAGATAAAAAAATAGTCGGAAAATAATCATTAAAAATTAGCTTTATTTTACTCTTACTTTATTTTATTGTTTATTACATTGTTTACTCGAAAGTAAGTATTACTCGCAGAAATATTATATTAATTATCACAAAAACGATGATTTATATTTATTATATAACCAAATATTTTGCTTAAAATATTTTGATTAAAATCGTAATTTGTAAATTAAATATTTAAAACTATTGTAAAATTGTTAAGGTATATTTCAAACCCTGTATTTTGACATTAAATTACATATATACTGTTACAAAAAATATTTTTTTTTGCGAACGAATGTCGTGCACAGCGATTATTACGTAAAATATACCTCTTAACGCTGACTGTAATCACGTTTTACTCCTTAGCGCAAATTAATATTGATCCTTTTCGAAGAAATAGAGTGTAGGCAGTATGAGCCAAACTAAGTTTCGTCAATCTTTTGGTTCTTTATTATAAATATATTTTTGCAATTAATCCTTTTGGTTCATTAATAATAGTTATATTTGTCTACTATTTTTAATTTAACATATATTGGGTAAAATATCATTTTCATTGAAATAATTACTTACTAATTTTTTATTTTGTAGTGTTACAATGTAATATCTTGAATTTATCTATATTTAACAATTTGATTGTACTTCTCAAGAAAAATGAAATCAGAAAAACTAATATAAAAATCGAAAATGTATTAATAAAATCAACATATAATATAGGTATATTAAATTTTGGCAGATTATACACATTGTTATTCCACCTTGCTCAGTAAATCGATACAGCTTCATTTACGTTTGCGCTTAATTTTTTAACAATTCTAAAATGTTAGTAGAATATCTTTATGATATTAATTACGATCGTTAATCATATGACAATGCAAATATTTACGTCGGTCAGTTTTAAATATCTGCTTTAATAAGAATTGAATATAAAGGAAATAAAAAAACAAATAATCATAACCAAACAACCAATAATGGTATAAAAATATTTTTCTTTAAGGGGAGTCCGTACACAAAGTTTCAGAAAAACGTCACCTCGAGTGGTGGCGCTGAAGTCAGGTGGGATAATGTTATAGAAACTACCGATAATTGTAAATTATAAAAATACGAAGCTCTCAATCCATAAATATTGAGCTGAGCGCCATAGCCATTCAAACGGGGAACATTTTTTAGTCGGATATGAATCCGAAAAATTATTATTGAAGTCGTAAAGTGAGAAGTACGATTTGACAGGTACGAAACCTGTGTTCTGTTATCGACGCCATTGCGGAATGCTTGGTTGCGCAATTACATCAGCTGCCTAGAGATGGCGCTCGTTTGTTTGATTTGCGTCAAAAATATTATTATGTATTCGTTCAAATGAAATAATATACTTTTTTTACTTCTCTATAAAAGACTTCTCTATACTTATGTGGCGTATATAAATATATATATATATATATATATATATATATATATATATATATATATATATATACACTGCGTCTCGTATAAAAATAAAATATACTTTTCACTCTAATCAGCTATAATGTGCATTTGATCCCTGTAGACTCACTTTATTCCCCGTAAACCCACTTTATTCAACATACACTAACTCTATTACTTATTTTGACTTCTTCCTACAAATACTAAATTAAATATACCAAAAAATCTTGCAAAAATGTATAGGAATTTGAAAAGTGTATAACTTATTATAATTTAATTATTGTTAAACAAAGAGGTCTTTTAAATTATCAGGGTGAAAATTTGTATATGCAGTTCGGGAGTAAAAGATAATTCTCTTGGATGAATTACTGCTCTCGCTACAACTCGGGCAACAACTTTCATAAATGCTTATTTTACATCCTTAGTGGACATATAACTATTATTTTGTATAGAAGTAAAGCTACCCGTTTACAGCAATATATATAATTAATAAATTAAATAAACAAATAAATATATCTAAAATTAAATTTAAAATCTTTTAACCCTTAGAGGGCCGGAAAACCACTGTAGTGGGTCGACCCATGATGGGCACTTTGTCAATGACCAATCCATGATATAAGATACCTTTTTTTACCATTTTTCTATGGAGGATATGCCATTCCAAATCCCGACCCTCTAAAGGTTAATCGTATATAATTAGACATTTTATTAATTATTAATTATGTATTAAAATATTTTGTACGCGTGTGTACAAAAGAAATACACAATTACTGGAAAGCAAAGCAGCAAACTCACGTAAAACTATAAAAACAAATAAAAAAAACGTATTTAAAAATATATGCTTAAAATACAAATACATTTTTCTTTAAAAACTTTTTATGCGTACATAATTTTATACAACGTTTAACGTAGTATACTTTCATACTAACACTATACATAAAACAAAAAGAATATTAGTACAACTATAAAAAACTACAAAATTATTCTACTGTAAGTTATATGAAAAGATAGAAGGCATGCATATTTTTGAAAGAGCTCTGGCACATTTTAATTGCAGAATTTTGCATCCATATAAATAAATTATATTAGAAAATATAATTATTTCTTTCATTTCTTTATTTAACATCGCACTTTTTAGCTTCTATTATAGTGCTAATAATCGACGGTGATATGCGACGTATTTTTTGTAAAGAAAGCACTTGTCCAAAATATACATTTTGGTAATTGTAATAGTGCGAATGCCACTCTTTAAACATTAAGGGGATGTAATACTCAACTAGTTACCTACCGAGCTATATGAGACAATTATATTTAAGTAACTAATACATATTCTGAATAAACGAAAATAGCGTTGGAAGGCAATTTTCACATAGTGGACTTAGGTTATAAAATTTCCTTCCAATCATTCTCGTTAATTATTGCCCATACATACTTAGCACTTGGCAAAATTATAGAAGGTATCAATACGGAGGGCAATGATGTCTTGATTTTTCATTTATTCAAATATTTCATGATTAATTGACAAAACATGCGTGCCATTACTCGTTCGGTAAAAATTGACTATTACATCCCGTTAAGTATATTACTGTTTAGATACAGCTCGAAAGCAGAAGTTCATGCAAAAAATATTACAGAAGATGAAATTAAAAAGAATTTTTATATAAAGTGCAATTTCATTTTTGTACAACAATTTTCAATATTGCTAAATAAAGCAAACATTGGAATATATATTGTATAGGTAGATATAAACCATACAAATTACATTGTATTTGCTATCATTGCAAACGATTACAATCAAGTGCAAACGATTGCTATCAAGGTGGCAACGATTGCAATCAATGGCAATCAATGTGCAAACGATTGCAATCAAGTGCAAACGATTGCAATCAATGTGCAATCAATGTGCAAAAACGATTGCAATAAAGTTGCAAACGATTGCAATCAATGTGCAAACGATGCAATCATGTACAAACGATGGCTATCAAGGTGCAACGATTGCAATCAATATGCAAACGATTGCAATCAATG